>APFE031342634.1:61694-119730 GCA_000404065.3 Pinus taeda | reverse complement strand
CCGCCCCACCCTCAGTCCTCCCCTCTCCCCTCCCTCGCTCTCCCCTCTCACCTCCCTCAACCACCTTGTTACCCTCCCGCACGTGGGGTAGTTGTGGAAAGAATATAACACACACCCAATATTGATGAAGGTACCCACTACTCATACTGGGGCATAATCTTCCTATGATTAGTTGTGTTGACCCAAACTCTTAAAATCCTTCCAAATGTAGTGATAGGAAACTGTAATAAAAACTAATTAGTGGTTAGTTAGCACATTTGGTACCTAATTAGCTTGGTGAGAGACGAATATCAACTATCAACCCCTTGCAAGGTTGTATTAAAATTAGATTGAAGAATAATGAAGGTTTTTAGTTTCTGTCCCCATCTGTTTTTTATCATTTTTTTGTGTCTTAACATCTAGGCTCATTCCAAAACACGAGTAGCATATGTATATCCCTCAAATCACAGAAGAGCATGGAATAATAAGGAAGGCAAGGTGTATTTTTGAACTCTCAGGATTTCCTTGACCGATTCCGTTGACGCAAAGAAAGAAAATTCAACCGTGACTACTTTCTCATTCCACTTTAAATGATATTTTCCATTACACTGTTTTTGGTTTTCCAAATACTAATAAAGAATATATTACAAATACGCTATCAAACATAACATTACTCTATTAGAAAATAAGTGTTTAGTGCCAAACTTTTCCAACATAAAAATTAAATCAATAGAAATCTTGCTTCTCATGTATTTCAATTGAAAACATACTAGGTAATGAAGATTGGAATTGATAATATGGAAAATGCACACTATAAAAAAAATCCATCAATTTGATGATGCTTTCCACAACCTTTCCTAACAGATAAGATGGGTTTTTATTCTTCCCACCATTCCTTGAGAATTCTAAATTTAAGAGAAAGCATTTGCTGCTTGAAGTTTAAAAAATGCTTCCATTCAACAATCTTTTCTTCTTTTTACTTTCTATCTCTTTCATGCACCACAACATTATGTTTCCATAGTGACATCTATGAAACTTCAAAAGACAATAACCAAGTGCCACTAGCAGAATTTGTAGGAAAAGGAATTGAGTTAAACAATATTGAACTGCCCACTTTAGAACTCAATTGGAAAGTTGTCTTAGAGTTATTTTTGATAGAAGAATGTGAACTTGATTCTTCAACTATTACTCATTGGCTTTCCATAACCTCATCTTCCAAATTAGAAGCCATGTTGTTAACACCACAATCCTCTATTTCAGTAATTTGTCTTCCAATAGTCCACATGATAGGTTTGTTGTCTCTTGTTACTTTGGCATTAAAATGGAAGCTCTATGAAGCATTGATTTATAACCCCCACTTTAGCTAACTTTGATGCCAATGAAGGTACCATAATTATGTCCTTATTTATGTCCATTGAAGAATGCGCTTTAATACATTGATTTAAATACTTCAAAATTCCTTTTTCATCTATTTATTTCAATGCTTCCTTTGAGAAATATACAAAAGCACCAACACAAACAGAATCAGAATTCTTTGTTTGCATTTCAGAATTCAAACATCCAAGTTCCTTCTTCACCCTATAAAACTCACACTCAACTCTCTCCAATTTCTCTAATATTTCATTTTTTAATTCCAACTGGCACTCAGATGGTTATTGTATCTAAAAAGTGTCACCAGTATTTGAATTTACTGGTGCAAAAGGATTTCTATCCAAATATTGACCATTCAATGAGGCTTCTACATTAAGAATCTAAGAAACACAGACTCGAAAAGTACCCTCTTCCAGTAGATTGATTTCTCCATGTTTAGAATTTCTTGGAACATTATTGCACTACTTTTCACAATCACCCAACTTAAAATATATACTCTAAAGGAATATGCATGTTCATCTGCATATTGTACAACAATTCGAAAATCACATTGGTGAAGAAGAAATTAACATTTCACACTTTTGGATTTCTAGCTAAGATTCATGCCACATCCTTAATCATCATATTAGATGTAATATATTGATAAACAAGAAGTAGGAAAAATACCATATATTAATTGGAATAACTTTACCCGAGTAGAAATACATTTTATGGACTTGAAATTGAATCCAAAATATGGTTAGGGAAGGCCAACTCTAATTGAAAAGAACTAACAAGTATGAAAACTACATTGCTAGGAAATAAGTGGCGATATTGGGATAAGCCCAAGGGTGGGTTCAAGTGGTCTTGTAACCAAACGTGGGTCCTTTCAGAGTTGGAAGGTTAGGGCTTCAACTCTTAGTTCCCTAAGGGTTAAGCACTATAATTAGTTCTAATCAGTTCCAATGGTTTACCCCATTCTATGAATGGATCACGATAGAGTACTCATGGCTTTCTATAAGTTTTTCCTTGGGAAGAACAAAAAATATTAAAAAAAGGTGGTGATATTGGCCAATCAGATGCATAAATAGTTGAAATTGAAGGTAAATTATTAATCATATCAATATGATAAGATTGAAGAATAGCTAGCCTAGTAGGCTATCTCAAGTGGTTGAGTATTTTGAGGATTAATCTTCATGTAGGAGGTCTTGAGGTCAATCCCCTATGGTGGTTGCCTCTAGTGTGTTCTTCACTCAAATACATTACTAGTTCAAACACCATAATTAGATGTCGATAGGTTTCCACTAGGTATCATCCATAAATGTGGGGAACCACCCTGGTGCTTCCTTATGATGCTTTCTTTGGAAAACAAAAGTTTGAAGAATAGGATCTATAGCACTAACTAGAATATCATAATCAAACATTAGAGAGAATGTAATGGAGCAACAAGGAGCATCTCAATAGGTATATGGGGACATAAAATGCACCCACCCTTTCCCTCTGATGACATAGATCATTATCAAGATTGGAACATCAACCTTTTTTCAATTCAGTTTTTCTCCATGCTAGATTATAAAAACATTTGAAATCTATAAAATACTACACTCTCAATATCAACCTTCATGCTTCTTGAAATATTACCCCTTACCCACTTGATAAGGTGGTGTGCATGGGGATCTAATCCCATACAACAAATACTCAAGAATGTATAATTTTATAAAGAGAACTATTTCTATCTATCATTAGAGAAAACAACAACCAAGCGGGTGAGCGTAGCAAAATTAACATGACGAAACCAAAGTGCAAGTTTGAAGTCCATTGAAATAATTTCACAACTAAGGATCCCCTCGAAAATAATTGTAATTAAATAATTTGACAAACATGGATGCACCCAACTTGGATAAGTGGGGATGTTTCTAATTCACTTTACTAAATAAAAACAAATAATTTACTATTGGATTGTAACACATGAGATAAATGCAAGCAGTTTGAAAGATAAGGTATGTATTCTAGCAAGTTATAGCATATGCATGCTGCCATCTATGATAATGAAAAATGAGAAGGCAATGGAGTCTAGGAAGAATGGATGCAGGATAAGAAGGAAACACTAAATCAATGACACATTCTCCTTGATAATATAGCCAAAATATGAGCATTTTAGGAAATTTTAACAAGAGGTTCCATTCGTCTAAAATGCTGGATTGATCAACATATTAGGAAATGTTTGAAATACCATATTTCATCTCCATATCAACCAAAATTCCTCTAGAAAGGTTCATCCTTCATTTCCTAGCATATATCGCCAATTTTACTTCTCCATATGTCAAAGTAGTCAAATGATATATTTAGTCACTTCTAGTCTCGTCAAACTCCGACTAGCTGGGTGACCAAGTTATTTTACATTTATATATGTAGGATAATATCAATGTTCAAGATGCCTTTAAGTAAAGCTCCAATAGTAAGATAGTTTTCCATTTGTAGAAGGATTTATTTTCAATACTCCCATAATATGCAATAGAAAATAGATGATGCGAACTTTATAATATTTGCCAATAAATTTTGACAATAAAGTCGAGGTAAATAACCTACCATGGGTAGTTGTGAAGCTTGTCAAAAAGGTGGTTGCTTTATCAGAAGGTAAAACACCATTAGAAATTGAGTACTTGAAGGACTTTCCTTTTGATACCGACTTATTAAGGATTGGAAGGCCTAGACTCATTTGAATGGAATGATTATAAGATATGAACTTCTCAAATAGAGTTCAATTGGTTGCAAGTCACTCAGAAGAGGAATGTGGATTTCATTCTCCAAGCTCCAGTAGTTCTACACCTGCACTTGTAAGGGAGTGTAATATATTTGAACAAAATGCAACCAATTGTTATGCATCCACTTTTTAGAAGACATATAATATAAAGGCAAGATCTAGTCAACAAATGGAAAGAAGAGCTAGGAGAGAAAAGGCAGTAGAGAAGGCTGCTAGTGTGGCATTTACCATTTATCCTACCCATTCAACTCAGAAGGGAAGAAAGCTTGTCGCATCTAAGGGTCATATTTCGGATTCAATCCGCCTGTTGTGAGAGTGGGGTAGTTCAAAACTTTTAACTACTAATGTGTAAGTAGAGCTCTCACGGGGAATATAGGTATTTTCCTCATAAATGTCTTGATTTTTTTCCTTAATTGAGTAATGCTATCATGTGGTGTTTTTCACCCATGTATTCGAGTAGTTAAGTATGCAAACATTTATGAGAAGTTCTCTCTATTTATAATGTCACATGACCAACACCAATATCATGTAATGTGAAATATATTATATATGATTTAAAACTATTATTCAGTTTATGAAAAAAAATCGGCGTAAACCACATGATAATACATTTGTCGATGCATTTTAGACCAACGAGTGTGGTACATCATTAGGACAAGTTGAAGAATCAGATTATGGTTGCATATTAAATAGGGAGAGCAAATCATCCAACGGCTAGGTTTGACTGAAAAACGACTATAATGATCAGACTAGACAAATGGCTAAGATTGACCAAGAATAGCTATATTTGACTATTCAAGATGTTTAATTATATAATATTATTATGCTCAAATAAATATTATTCTAATACCTATCATATGCTATTTAAGTGAAAAGATAATCAAAATTGAGTTACTACTAGGGAATATTTAGAATAAAATTGTTGATACATAATACTATATCTAGGGAAATAACTGTATAAGATATTATACTAATTTATAAGTATAAGACTTTACTAATAAATTTATATTAATTAGTCATCCATCCTTAAATTAAATACTATTATTATAACACTATTATATTAATAATAATAACACAATAAATCCTTACGGTTACTAATTTCCCTAGAACTATTAATATAGGTTCCTATTAGATTACTAATAAATTGATACACTAACCACTATACCCTAACCATTAATAATAAAAATAATATTGTCACTATAATTACTTTTAAAATATATCAAATATTAGTAGGCATATTCCCTTTTCATGACTAAGCAAAATGATTTAGTATATAATTTAACATTAGTTAACATTATTTTAGTCAATGTTAAATCCTTACATTTACTAGTATCCCTTGATCTATTAATTCTTAGTCCAATTAAATAGTCTTACTATAAAATTTATATTAATTATTTACATTAATAATAAGATTAATACTATAACATTATTATAATAATAATATAATATTAATTATTATTAGTTTTTTATTAAATCCTTTCTTTTACTAACAATTACTTCCCTAGATATAGTATTATATATCAACAATTTTATTTTAAATATTCCCTAGTAGTAACTCAAATTTGATTATCTTTTCACTTAAATAACATATGATAGGTATTAGAATAATACTTGTTTGGGCATAATAATATTATATAATTAAACATCTTGAATAGTCAAATATAGCCATTCTTGGTCAATCTTAGTCATTTGTCTAGTCTGAGCTATTATAGCCATTTTTCAGTATAGTCGTTTTTTCAGTCAAACCTAGCTATTGGATTATTTGCTCTCCCTATTTAATATGCAGCCATAATCTGATTCTTCAACTTGTCCTGATGATGAACCACACTCATTGGTTAGAAACGCGTCGATAAATGTATTATCATGTGATTTACGCCGAATTTTTTTTCCTATAAACTTGATATGGATCACAAAAGCCACAATTCAACAACTATTATTCAAACAATTTTTTCCTTTTTGTTTTCAATTTTAAATAACTTTTGTTATTATGAAAAAAATATTCAATATATACATGGATGAACTTATGTTCAAAAGAGGACGATGGTAAGTGTTTGCTCATGCTTCTATATTGAATCTAGATTTAATGTGTACTTTCTCATGTTTTAGGCTTGCAAATTTCAACCCTTTGGATGGTTAGCCTTGTATGGATCATACCCAACGACTTATTGTAATTCGTACTACTCGTAGAAATGACAACAACATAGAAGAGAATGCAAAAATTTGTCCCTAATGTCTACAATGAAGTGAGTCTGAATGAGAGATGATTATTATTTTATTTTATTGAATACAAATGGGCCTATGAAAATCTTAATTTGTATGCCTTTCTCATGTATGTTATATGTGAGATTTCCTCAAAGAATATGATATGGATCTAGGTGTTGGACAAATTGGAACCTTGTAGACGGCATGTGTATGTCACTAGCAACCTAAGTATGCATCTTACATTGCAACCTAGAAACCTATAAGGTGAAATTTATCAATATATAAGATTTATAACCATATACTAATATTTGAAATGTAATATTTGAACTTTATTAATTTGAAAAAAATTATAAACTGTCAGTCTTCCCTAAATGGGCTACATGTTGGATGTCACCGTACACTACTAGAAGGCTAGAAGGACAAGTTTTTCATTCACAATTTTGTCTATACCATCTTTTTTCCTGTCTATTTTCTTCTCTTTACAATGTGATCTATGTTGAATTTTAAGTGATTTAATTAATAGATATAAAAACTCCTTTTAACACGCCTCTTTTGAGAAGCTATTTTTTGTAAACTAATCATGCAATCATATGGAAATTGGAACTGATAATACACTTCCCTATATTTCTTGTAAATATTAGTTAGGATTCAATCATATGATAATGGTTTATTCTTGGTAAAAAGGTATTTATTATTATTACAAAGATGAGTTAGGGAATTATTTGTCATTAGAGTGTCACTTAAGGTTGTTTTGATGCCTGTGCGGTGAGGATTTTGGATCAATATTGGATCAATATGAGCATAATAATTAGTTAGAGAGGTTTAAATGTAGGATATACAAAATTTATAGGTTATTTTGATATCCTATGCAATGTACATTTCTCACATGTCTGACTAAGGAAAGTAGAAATTTGAAGTCCATTATGGGAAGCTATAAGTATAGGATTGTAGACTTTATAGTTTCTCTACTGAGAAAAAATAGAAACAAAAGGGAAAACATTGTGTCAAGATATTACGTATCATTTTGGTAATTATGAATAGGAAAATCACAACTAAATAAATAATAATAGCATTCTTTAATGGCTATTAATAGCTATTTGATGAAGATATATAAAGACATTATAATTATTCGTGTACCTATTGTAACAATCATTGGATATGTATTGATAAAAATGACAGTCACTCTTTGGGCTCTCTAACCTCTGGTGTATAAGAAATACCCTCCGAGGAAGGATATTTTCCATCACTAGGCCATGCACATATCTTCTCTCATGGAAAACAAATCAATTCATTATGTTTATCTTTTCTCTAGTAGATCCTAGATGCCAAGAGCCAAGGCCATGTATTCATTACAAACTCCTAATCTTATTGGTTTAAAGATCACTCATCAATGGTCATTTTGCAAAAGGAGTCGAGTAGCATATTTTGTCAAAAAAAATCGTTTAAAAGATTAAAGAAATAATTTTATTTATTTATACAGAAATCCCAAATAGGAAGTTGGGTTAACTGCAACCCCAAAATCCCAAAATTATAGGCTTAACCCAAGGAATATACCTTTGGGTCGAGGCTATGGTGACTTTCTAGTAGCTTAAGGAGTTTTTCCTCGTCCGCAATTTAACTTTTCCTTCACTCCCTTAGTATTGTAAATAAAAGCACTCGTTTTGTTCAAGCTAACTTTTCCAGTACCTTGTCCAATTGCATATTTTGTTCCTCAACTTGTTTTTTTTTTTAATCACATTTTCCCTCAAATGTTTTTGTTGTTTTTCCATGCCCCACACATCAAATCCAAGCTTTACTGTACTCCATAGATTGATCATTTACCATTAAATTTTGAAAACTTGTTGCCTAATTCCAAAGACAACTTTTCAAGCTTAATCTTGGACATCTTTTGCAAAGTAAAAGTATTTTTCATAGTTATGGAATGACATAGGTTTCTTGGTCCACACCTTCTCTTGAAATCCCTACTATTGCTTCCTTTCTTTCTCTCCTATTTTCTTCAAATTCAATCTCTACATCCTTTTCTTCTTCTACTTTTGGGTCATTATGCATTCTCCTTGGCCATTGCTTTGCCTTCATCATTCACTTGGATTTTAATAGTGTTAATATTCAAGTATATTTCTATCTTTTTGTAAGCAAAATCATAAATATGATTGTGGAATTTGATGCCCACACTACACATCAGTACATATATTGAGAGAGTGTCTTTATTTGGATATATTTTTCTATAGGTATCCTTATCAACATTAGCTTTATGAATTCTATATAGCTCTCCTTGTCTAGTGAATATTTTTTCTAGCCTGAAATTATTACGCATGATGAATACCTATGGGAATAATGATTTTAACCTCTAACTTCCTCTATATTTCACTTTATATAATTGGAGCCATCTTCTGATTTGTAGGCCTATGTTTTTGTCTGAGAGTCTCAGCTCTTTCCTTCACTGGAATAACATGTTGATGATGTCTTCACATCCATTTTCTAGTTGAAATACTTGTGAGAGGACATAGTTGTCATTGAGAGGGTAGAGAGTGATTTCTTTGTGTCCAAGCAATTGCATATTTGGATACTAATGCTTGGTGTGGATTTGGAAGTGTTTGAATGCTCCTTGGATATTTTGTTGGTGTAACAGATATTAGCCAAGCTTTGTGTTTACAATTTTAACCTCTGTTTAGTGTTTACATTTCATGATCATTGTTATTGATCATTGTATTTTGGCATCTTGAATTAATTAATATTGAGAAGCACTCCCAATTAATTTTTTAGACCCCATAGCCGATAGGATTTAAGCATGTAGCTCGTTACTCATAAATTCATCACATACACTTATTGTTTTTTTTATCTTTTGGCATGTAATTCAGTCTTTTAGAGGCAAACAGTTATGTTGTCACAACAAATTTACATCGTTGACAAGGTGAGAAATCAATCTTTGGTGTAATTGCAGATTTTAGGTTTGATAACTATAGGTCATTTATATGCTATAAATGTCTTCAAAGTTTCACTTATAATTTAATATTCAACTTAACATATTGAGTATCTTATACATAACTATATTTCCTTCCACCCACTTTTCATAACGTTCATAACCATTAGGAAGGGACCTACAACTTTGACGATACTTTTCTTGTTTAGTAAAATATTTTCCAAGAATTTACAATTTATAAAGTTTCAAGGTTCAATTTTTAAATTCTTGATCCGAATTGGATCCATGAAAAATTTTCAAGTGCCATGACTGTATCAAATTAGAACAGACTTCAAAATTCATGAACAAAGAGCTATCAGGAAGACCTTTGGATAGTGGCAGTTTACAGCCAGTAAGGAATGACCAGGACCTTGGTCAAATTGCGCTGACCGAGGCCCATGGAGACCGTGTAGGAGGAAAAAATGGCAGTTGGGAAGCCCAGATCGGGAAATGGAGGCCATTTCTAATGCACAATTAGTGCTTGTGCTAAGCTAGACAAAACCCCTCGAGAAGGAAAAGCCCCAAAGTGCTCGGTCGCATGGGAAGCCGGGAAACTGTAGGGAAAGCACTAAGGCGAAAGGCGGCTCCCACGCTCCAAAACTAGCGGTATATTGGAGGTACATTGGGGCGGTAAGCGGATTTCGTAGAAAACGAGCAATTCCATTTAGCGCACAATGCGTGTCTGGCAGATGAGAGAGAAAACCACATCTCATCGAGCGCTAATGGTCGAGCAAGTCAATCGTGCAAAATCAGCGAACACCATAGGATCTGGCGGCTCCAGATCTGACGGTGGAGATTGCGCCCGATGGAGAAAACAGATTTGACAGGGGAATTAACCCGTAGCATATAAAAGTCTGAAGTCCGATTTGACCACTGAGTTGGCAAATGATTCATTCTATAGTGTAACTAAAATACCGAACCGTCAAGGAAGAACTGGCGCAATTCGTGGGAGGACAAGTGGCCACCTCCCTGTGAGACATTGGCGATGACGCAGAGGCAGGGAACTCTAAACGAACAACAGCAAGTGATCCGAAGGGGTAGAAGAGGAAGCAAACAGTCAAGGACAAATTGGCTTTAAGCCATGAATAGACAAATAACAGAACATGAAGACAGAGAGAGCAAGAGTGAAGAAAAGACAGTGAAGCAAGAAGCAAAAAATAGAGAGTCAAGCTAACATAAGGCAGCATCGAGTAGACAAAAGGCTTGAGAGGTTCAAGTAATCCCTGTGAGGATATCTCAGGAATTGAGCACCACATTAGGCTCCTCCTATTAAAGACCAGAGAGGTCAAGACTTGGAAAGGAAAAGAGTCTATGCACTAGTGGCTTGGGGAATCCAAGAACCACCCTACCAAGCATTATCTGTTTTAGGAGACTCAAATTGAGCTCCTCATTGTAAATCTCTGCTTTAAAGACACAATAAAAGAAGGCCACCACTGAAATTTGAACTGGAGACGTAGCCCTGGAGAATAGGGTGAACTCCTTATTCAATCTGTTGTGTTCTTGCATTTGCTTACTTTGTTTCTCTTACTATTTTCCATTCTTCCAGTGTCTATGTATTTTGTAATCTAATTGATCCGCTGCCTAAAATAACATAGACACACACTAGCACATGAGTCTGTAATACCTTCATTCGTTAATTCATTAACTGAGGTCACTCATGAGTGATTTTCAGATCAAGTGGTATTAGAGCTTTAGGCTATTAAGGTTAGACAAGCTTGTGTTGGTTTAGCTATTGAATGCTAACTAGATCAAAGATCAAATTAGGAGAAGGAGAGTTGGTCGAAACTAATCTTGAAATTGGGAGAGTCTATCCTCTGAAGACAATCTTAGAAGAAGGTCCTATGGGGCCAGACCCTCAGTTCATAGATAGTTTCTTAGCCATAAATTCCATGGTAGAAGAAATGTATAAGGACTTTAGAAAACATAAGGATGAAGATTCATCAGGCTCTAAACAAGACAAAGGAGAAGATGAGTTGCATTCCGATGACCACTCAAAAGGCAAAGGGAAAGAGGAAAGCTTTCTCACACCCCCTAATAGCCCTAAAAAGAAATCATTTTTGATCAAACTAGATGTTAAATTTGATTTACCTATATATGATGGAGAGTTGAATGCAGAAAAGATGGAAAATTGGATTAGAAAAATTGATGTTTATTGCAGAGTGCAGAATATCGATTCAGACAAGAGCAAGATTCAGTTGGCAAGCCTACGCCTTGGAGGCACTGCCTTGGTTTGGGGGGAAAGTAAGACCCAAGTTGAAATGAAAAGACATGGTAAGACTATCTCTATTTGGAGTGAATTTGTTTTTGTAATAAAAAAGAAATTCTATCCGTTGGACTACATGCAGCAAGCCATGATGAGTTGGCAAACTCTTCAATAGTTGAAAGGGCAAAGTGTGTAAGGGTACACTCAAGAATTTAGAAAGAGAGCATTGATTCTAGCAGTTGGGAAGCCCGGATCAGGAAATGGAGGCCATTTCTGATGCGTGATTAGTGCTAATCATGCATTGTTGGGAAAAAACCCTCAAGAAGGAAAAGCCTCGAAGCGCTCAGTCGCATGGGAAGCCGGGAAACCGTAGGGAAAGCGCTAAGGTGAAAGGTGGGTCCCACACTCCAAAACTGGTAGTATATCAGAGGCACATCAGGGTCGTAAGTGGATTGGGCAGAGAACGAGTGATTCCATTCAGCGCACGGCACGTGTTTGGTGGATGAGAGAGAAAATTGCCTCGCATCACGTGCAAACGGTCGAGCAAGTCAACTGTGTGAAATGAGCGAACATCGTAGGATCTGGGGGCTCCAGATATGACGGTAGAGATTGCACCCAATGGAGAAACTAGATTTGATAGGGGAATTAAGCCACGACATATAAAGTCTGAAATTCGATTTGACCACTGAGTTGGTGGATGAGTCATTCCATAATGTAACTAAAATACTGAACTATCGAGGAAGAACTAGTGCAATTCGTGGGAGGACAAGTGGCCACCTCCCTGTGAGACATTGGTGATGATATAAAGGTAGGGAACTCCAAATGAACAACAGCAGGCGATCTGATGGGGCAGAAAAGCGAACAGTCAAGGACAAATTGGCTTTAAGAAATGAAAAGATAGAGAACATAACACAAAGACGGAGAGAGTGAGAGTGAAGAAAATACAGTGAAGCAAGAAGCAGAAAACAGAGAGCCAAGTTGACCTAAGGCAGCATCGAGCAAACAAAAGACTTGAGAGGTTCAAGCAATCCCTGTGAGGATCTATCGAGAATTGAGCACCATATTGGGCTCCTCCTATTAAAGACCAGATAGGTCAAGACTTGGAAAGGAAAAGAGTCTGTGCACTCTAGTTCCTTGGGGAATGCAAGAACCACCCTACCAAGCTTTATTTGTTCCAGGAAACTCAACTTGAGCTCCTCATTGTAAATCTCTACTTTAAAGATGCAATAAATGAAGGCCACCACTAAAAGTTGGACCGGAGACATAGTCCTGGAGAATAGGGCGAACTCCTTATTAAATCTGTTGTGTTCTTGCATTTTCATACTGTGTTTCTCTTACTATTTTCCATTCTTCCAGTCTCTATGTATTTTTCAATCTGACCGATCCGTTGCCTAAAATAACATTGACACACACCAGCACATGGGTCTGTAATACCTTCATTCATTAAGTCATTAACTCAGGTCACTCACGAGTGATTTTCAGATCAATTCTAATTCTTTGAAGGGTGCTAGCTCAATTTAAGAGCACCTTCTTTACAAGCAGGGGGTTGGTGGTTCGATTCATTGTGCCCTAATATTCATATGAAATAGTGATGATCAGTTTTTGGTGACATAGGCTCTTTTGACCATCACCAATGAGCTTATAGTGACATTTTTCGACCCTCCCCATAACATGAAATTGTGACAATATATGCATCAATAGTGACAGCCATGAAAGTTCCATCACCATAAATCGTTGTTGTTCATATGAAATGGTGATCGTCAACAAATGTCGCCATATATATGCATCAATAGTGACGACCATAAAGGTCTATCACAATAAATTGTTGTTTTTCATATGAAATGGAGACAATTTCTATCCATCATTATAATCATTATTTTTGAAAAACTTTGAATGTCACCACAACACCTATACTTTTAGTGACACCACCTTGAGTGACGTTAAATGTTTTGGTGATGGAGGCTAGTTTCGCCACCATTTCTCATATGAAATGGTGACAATCATTATCCCTCATTATAAATCATTATTGGTGATGGAACTTGACTGTCACCACAACACCTATACTTTTGGCGACGCCACCTTTGGTGACATTCACTTTTTGATGACAGATGCTCTTTTGACCATCACCAATCAGCTTATGGTGACATTTTTTGACCCTCACCAATGTCTTTTTTTTTAGTAGTGGATGTTATGGCTATATTACTCACCCTTAAATTCAAAGTTCATGTTAGTCATTGGTGTCACACATTACCCTTTTCTTCTATCCATTCATTTGACCAACTTGAAAAGAATATTCATAAAGCCTTAGATAAGTATAACTACCGAAATGTTTATCGAAGAATCAATCTTTTAAGAATGAAGCCTAATGAATCAATTTAGGAATTTTCTAATCGATTCACTCACCTCTGTTATGAAATTCCTAAAAAAAATCTAAACTGGTATTTCTTGAAACAAGAATTTGAGTGCTTGGTTCTTGTCTCTACATACGGTGAACCTGAACCTCTTAATTTTTCCACTTCCCCAACTCTTGTGAATCATGAGACACCTCAAATTTCATAGGAGGATCTTACTACACGTTTTTTATTTTTCCTCCTCCCTTTCTAGTCCCGATGGAGGTGCCTCGTTGTGGTGGTTTCCAAACTGGTAAATCTACAAATCAAATCTCCAGTCCATCTTCTCATTATTCTTCTACTTTTCATGATTTATATTTAATGGAGGAAATTCCAGAATAGCTCATGAATCCTACCGTGAAGACTCACTCCTCCATCCAGCAATATGATGTCATAGTTTACAACTCTAGTCTCAAACGTAATCTTGATTTTTTTTATCCTCTATCATCTACACATCCTAACTCTTTGTACCATGACCCACTCAATTAATCTACTCCACCAGTTGTCTCTTCACATCCCCTTCATTCCCAAGCTACTGACTCAAATTGCGATCAGGTACAAAGAAGTCACATTATGTAGGTGGACGAGCAGAAAGGTGAAGATGCTTTCAATATTTCCTCTCATTTTTTAGAATGTTCCATGTCAAGGAATTATGTTTCCACTATTGAATGATTCTCAATCTGCTTATCTTAGTAGACAATCCAATGCAATCAATTCTTTTAATCAACCCCTCGCCTTGGGAAATAATCATTCTAATGATGATGAATCTATTTTCGTATTCCATGATGAAATCCCAAGCGCATCACATGATCTTTTGGTTTCTCATGAAGATTTTAATTTAGATCTAGAATCTAGTTCGATCAAAGAAGATGCTCATATCAAAACTTCCTCTTCACCTCACTATCACTTGTGTCCTATGGTTTGAAATTCATCTACCTGTGATGGTGATACTCCATGCCCTTTAGTTTCTTCATCTGATGAGTTATCACAAGGCAATGAAGTTATCCTCGATGAGATTGAAAACAAAAAAATCATAGAGTACCCTTCCCAGCCCTATGGTGAAGTAAAATTATGAGTGCGGACAAAAACAATTCCTCTACCCCGATAATGGGTCTAGCCACAACTGATACATTCTATGGAATATTTCCTTAGGTTAGAACCGATTAAGAGGGCCTACCTCTTTGTATGCCTATCCCATTTGATGATGACCTTGCTTGCTTGCTCCAGTTATCTCTCATTTCCATCTTCAATCACCTTAAACAGGTAAACAACAACAAACAACAACCGTGATAATAGACAAATTGTAATTCAACCTACTTAACAAGTAAAGAATCATGTGATAGGGGTAGAATTGAGACTTTTGTGATCCATACCAAGTATATGATAGTGGTTTCGACATAAATCACATTATTAATCGATTGTCGACACATTTTGAACCAACAAGTGTGGTTCATCATCATGATGATGAACCACACTTGTTGGTTCGAAACATGTCAATAATCGATTAATAATGTGATTTACGTCAAAACCCCTATCATATACTTGTTATGGATCATAGAAGCCTCAATTCTACAAGTCAAGAAGCATTAAGCCATAAACATGTAAGATGACACATTATGTAGGAAATTAATCGATAGTTGTATATATATTGAATCAAGAAGAGATTACAACCATTATATTGATGTTTCCATTCTCCTCCAACAAAACCAAGTTCCCACACACTTTCGTTAACATTCCATGATGGCCTCAACAATGGTAGTTTTAAGGCTCTTCCCTCTAGGCTTCACACTTCTCCCTCACACAACTAGAGAGCTACAACTATGAATGGCGTGTTGTTTACTCCAAACTTAATTAGCACTAGCACACCAACATTAACACTAGCTTGTGCTTGGGAAAAATAGAGGTTTATATAGCATGAATGGATGGGATATGGTTCCTCTTCTCATGGGAGAAGGCCTTATCTCTTAAGGTAGTTCCATTCTTATAGGGGAAAGGATCCCAATTTGACATTCTTAACCCCATCCAGCGCAACCATTAACCAGACTTTTGTTGCGTAGCTTCTAGAGCTGGAAGCTTTGGCTCTTTATTTAAAAAACTTTCCATAAGAGGATCGACGCGACTGGAACAAAGCTTAGTTGCTCTATTTGGTACTAGGGATAGTGTTAATACTTGTATATAGGCATGAGGAGGACAAGGGTCATTAGCGTTGGTCTTCTAAACTGGGAAAAATAGAAGATTTTGGGGAATGGTGCAAAAGAGAATTGTTCTACTCATGAAGTGGGACACATTGGGAGTTTCTTCATGAAGGGAGAGCATGTATGGTTCACTGTAGAGGTTCCTCGGGATAAAGGGACGGGGAGTAGAGGGACAGTGACAAAATTTTGTGTAACAGATGCCCCCTAAAGCGTGAAGGCTGAACTAGAGTGAGGGATGAAATGCTTTATGAATCAGTGTGGGGAACCAGGATTTGTCATTGGAAAACCTACAAGCAAGTAAAGATACATATACATAATTGAAAACTCTATCAAATTATACATGAATCATGGCATGGACATAGACATCAAGAGAATGATCATGTAAACAGATCCAGGCATGGGCGTAGCCATCCTATAAAGATGATAATATTAAAACCAAGATATGGTCACAATCATACAATAATGAGAAGGATCACATATGATAACTCATGGTATGGTTTCAGCCATCCATCTAAAAGAGACACGTATATCAGCATAATCATGTCACATTACTTTGCAACTTGGACTTTTGTAATCTGAGCCTAGGGTCTTGCACTCAAACACGACTCAATCAAAGTACAAATTCTAACATGTGAATAGAGTTGTTGACATCGAACATGCTACAAAGTCACTTGATTACCAGTCAATGATGTAAACTATTAACAAGAGCGAGAGAAACCACCAATAATGATAATGGTCCTCAAGGTACTATCAACACAATCCACTGAATGTGAATAAAGGACTTGAAGTCGAACATCTGTGAAATCACTCGATCGTAAGCTAATGATGTGAGCTGATCATCGAGTGTGAAGAACTTTCCATTAGGGCATGCAAGCTCTGAGGTACTGGAAGGGAGTCTCTCGGTCAACTTCCCAGATAATGAGTTGAAGTCAACAGGAAGTGAGCATGTCGAAGGAGGGCCATAATGTACCCCACATCATCGACATGAGACAAAGGGATGCAAAATGATTTTGGATGATTCAGAGAATCAGAGGAAGCATAAATGTATAAGGACAACTCTTGAACATATCGACGACATGACTAGAATTTTAGAAGCTTTTCAATCCATAGGATCGGTGGTCATGATGACATGGTAGAGATAAAATGGAAGGCAAAAATGAACGACCCAACCCAAGGAGGCCAACGATAAAAAAGGGGGATTTCCCAACCCAACACGAAGCAGAAAGTGTCATGTTCAAGAGTGAGCTGCCAACACAACTGATTGAATTTCCAAATTTCCCCCCACCATTTTTGGCAGGTACCCTAATTATTTTTTAATCACAAGCTTGAAGCACTATAAGTTCATCCTTTGGACAAATCTGACCTAGTAAGTTTAATGAGCCCTATGAAGGAGAAGCTCGTGTTCATCAAGATGATGAATCCAATGTCATTTAATATTTTAACAGATCCGACAAAGGTGCAACTCGATATCTTTTTCATGTTTAGAGAGTTTGAAAAATACACGGAAAATAAAACTCCACATAGTCCCTTTTTGCACATTTGTGTCTCTCGAGCCCGAAAAGGTAGAAAATGATACCTGAGCGAACCGCTTGACCATTTCAATCAAGGAGTACATTTTTCGTAAATAGTGCATCCCAGCCTGAAGGAGGGGTAAACTTATATTGGGCACACGACGCTTTGCATCCAATAACGAGTTTGAAATGACAAGGGCTCGGCTATATTTTCATTTTTAAAGGGTCAGAAAAGAGCTTGAAAGTAGACCCCCCATTTTATTCTCTTTTACAAGTCAAAAGGGAAAAATACTCGGCGAACTTTTCATATGAGTTTTACGAGTCAAGAAAAGAGCTTAAATGTGACTCGATATCATTGTCAAACATTCCTCACCTGTCGCTACACAAAAAAGGTAAAGTGAAAGGAACTGTGGGCTCCTCAATTTCTTTCTCACACCAGGGATGCAAGCCCAACCTAAAATTCTTCAGTACTTGATTAGTCTTTGGGACATAAATTGGGAAATATTCATCATTGGTGACCAGCAATTGGAGTTAGAAACTTCATACATATATTTCATCACAGGACTGTCCCGAAGAGGGGAACTAGTCAACTTATATGGGTCACAACTAATTGGGGCAAGCATATCCATGTTGCTTGCCAAACATTGCCCTGAAGCCCTCAAATCCAAGAGAGGCAAGATTGAGATTGCCACCATGCGAGATCTGACACTGAGAGTGCTACTACTAGCTATCAATAGAGTGGCAAGGTCCTAAGTAGTGCATGAGACTAACAAGTCAAAATTACTATATGCCATTGACTACACCACACCGACGATATTCAATTGGGTGGAAGCCATGAAGATCAACATAAAATGCCAGATGACAAAAGCTAAGGTGGGGAATCTAAAGCAATTTTACATTAGATCCAAACTAGTGACCTTTTTTTTGGAATGGGTTCCACTATTCCAGTACCAGTTGACTAAGGTAAATCTCTGATGCCACACGACCTGCAGATGGCCCGTTGGAGTCATTTGATGCCTAAGCTCACTGGGGGCCGGCACATGTCTTATAGGCTTACTTTCCTTTCATGGCTACGATGACAACTGATCGTCATGAAGGACTCGCCATATAGTGGCACTGACTTTCGTGGAGATCCGAACATGCCAGTACCAGATGGAGTGGATTTTGATGATGAAGGTAAAAAATCAATTTTTAATTTTGTGATTTTTTAGTTGTTTTTTATATATATGTGTTCATAACATTTCGTTTTGTCAATACAAATGTTAGACTAGAGCGTCCTACTGGGATGTCCCTAATATCCAAGTGCGTCGCCCACTAGTTTGATGTCATCACTCCTTATCAGTAGGGGAGTGACAACGAAGAGGATATCATGAGGAACCTTGAGCGGTTGACTCGTGGTATCCCAGAGTATGCTCGAGTGGGAGACATTCCTTTCTAGTACTAGAGACACACGGCGGGAGTATCAGATCGGATTTGCTGATTATTGACTTGTGTTGTATGAGACGTGTCATGCTACCATGAACACCATGCTAATTAGTGTTTAGTTCCATCATTTTACATTTTTGAGGCCTGTGTGCCATGGATATATGAGGCCTGTGAGCCGTCGATGTTATTTTGGACACACATATTAGTTTTTGGGGTTTTGATGTATCAACATTATCACTATATATATATAACTATATATATATATATATAATAATATAATATATATATATATATATATATATATATATATATATATAATATATATTATATATATATATATATATATATAATATATATATATATATTATATTGTATTTCTTGCTTACTTAGTACAAATGAATTTGTTTTGGTTTTTCACATGTTTCACAAATGTATATCCAACACATAATTTGCTAATGCATCTAGCAATGTATTCATGCATCTAGGAATGTGATGATATGTAATCTAATCAAAATGTCTTTCCAGTAGAAAAATACGAAGATACATTCTCAATATCTGAGGGTTTTTGATGGAATAATTCCCGTTGCGTTGAAGGATGATAGGCTATGAATCTAGGTTGACAACCAACTCTTTAATGTCAAGAGCAATGGCTTATGACAATAGTTCGATGACTGCACTGTATTCAACAATGTTGTTAGTTTTACGACCTAAACAAATACCTTGAAGGTCAATAAACTCACTAAGAGGGTCATGAATAGCCCATGCCACGGATCATAGGTTTCAGGTACTTCGGCAAGCACCATCAGTGAAACTGATGTGGGGAGTCATAGACAACTGCAAAGCAGGGAAAACATAGTAAACAGGAAAGTTGTTTGAAAAATAACACTCCAAACCACACTGCACGAAAATAAATGACACACTAATGTACACAAGTAACGATGCAATATGACCTAAGGATAGTACTTTTTGAGAGTGTCCATGCTGGGACTCTGGTAATCAATCAACATAGATGAACATTGGAGTTTCACCATTGACATGATGAGTAAGCATCGATTCCGCCAAATAATAGAGTAAAATTCATATAAGGATTTGCCCACATGCCTTGTGGGCGAGGGAGGATTATGAGTCAGATGACAACCCCATTTCAATAATGGGAAATCGGGAAGAACTTAGGGTGGGAGAAAAATCCTGAATCCATGAAGGGATAAAGGTGCCCTCAGTTGAAAGATCTTGACAATGGCAGGAGAAACTAACATGTCAAGAGGCGGCTGAGAAGAAAACTTCTCAAGACACATGGACATGACCATTGGGCTAGGCAAGAAGGAGGAACGAGGATAAGTAGCATTCCGTGGTGGTTCCTCAAGAGACATTACTTTGATGATACTCTTGTCATTAAGAAAAGTCTCGGCCAAGGGATCAGGAGATTCTGAAGCACCAAGCCATGGGGATTAAGAATACATATCAAGAGAAGTCCCTGAAACAGGAGAATCAGAGAATACAGAACTTCAGGCCGAAACAATCTCCACGTAATTGATTTTGGAAGGATTAAGTGGCATAACCTTGCCCCAGGTATCAACAAGATCTAGTGAAGGTATGATCCAAGGGTCATATTTGACTGAGATCATATTGACAGAGGCAACATGAGGATGTGGGAGCAGAAAAATTCCCATTAAGGTAGAATCTTTAAAAAGACCTACCCCCACACTCTCATAGGGAGCACTAGTGTGCTTGACATACGAAATATTGTCATCCGAGGAGGAAGAGGCAAAGAAGGATAGCTGGTTGACAGTGAAAATCTTCCCTTGATGGGTAAAATGAATCACACAGAAGAGGGCGGAGGTAATAACATGCATGTCATGGGTCCAGCTCCGTCTGAGTAGAAGATTATAATTTAGATTAGCGTCAACAATCTCTACCTTGACATGTACTATCTTGCCCTCCAAAGTGATGACAAGATTAGATAAGACACCGAAGGGTTGCGAATCACACCCGTTGAAAGCTTCCAAAGTGTTCGGGGATAGCTTCAAGTAGGAGAACCAATGGCCTTCCAACACACGATTGACACGATGCAGGTGGAAGCAACTTCATCGATGACAGTCCTGTCGATCGTCTTCTCATTAATGATTACCTGAATGATAAAGCCAATCTAATGTGAAAGGAGCGGATACTAGTCCTCTATATCAAAACATATCTAATTGGAATCGGTAGGGTCAGTACTCCCAATAGCCGATAGCAAATATTTCCACTGAGACAGATAGCTTTGGAGCACCTTGAGAGCCGACATAGCTGACAACACATAAGCCAAATCCTCAACAATATTATATTGCTAAGTGGCTCAAGTGTTGGGATGGTATGAGGATTCTCGTAGCACACCTCAAGAGGGTGGCTGAATAGTGGAATCGGGGTTAAGGCACTCGATATGAAGAGGGTCAGAACTTGGGGCAGAAGAAGAAGGGGTGACCTCTTTCTCTTTCCTGACTGTCGAAGCAGGAGTTTGGTAATGTTTTGATCTAGTAGCCACATTAATAGGTGTACTCATCATGAACACTTGAGATCCTAAGGAAGAAGATGATTAAGGTTGGTCTACCATTTCGGTTTGCTGAGATGGAAATGGCTCTTTCATGACAGTTGGGGTCTCTTTGAGCAAACGACTAACTTCGAATCATTGAGGAAAATCCTTGGTATAGTGATCGTCCTCGCAAATGAGGCACAGATACTTAGGCTTCCATTGTGAAGAATCATGAGCAGATGACATAGGAGGACCCTATTTTGGGGCATCGACTTTACCCTTGCCTTTTCCTTTCTTCTTATCTTTTGAGGATTTGTCCGCTGTGGTAGACTGGATAGTGTGGACCTCTAAGGTTTTACTAGGGCCAAGTGGATTCTGGGAGGAAATATTGGAAGCAGTGTTTCAGAGCAACTTCTGTTTGGAAGAAGATTTAGCAGGCGTTTAGGACACTAAACCAATTACTCCATCAACAAGAGGTGTATCTTGCGACTTCGATGTCGTGGGATCTGATGATGGCCGCAGAGCATCGGTAATAAGTCATAAAAAGTGCCAGACAGAGAGTAAACTAGATCTAAGTACTGGGCACGAGCAATGGCTTGTTCTTCAGTAACGCATCCACTAATAACTATATCAGTAGAAATTGGAGCTACTAATGACTTAGTGAACGATTCGACGAGCAACTGATCTGCAATCTCGAATTTGATCAAGTGATGTCTACGTCTCCATTCATGGTTGTGATTGGAGATGTGCATCGCAGTATATTTCTTAAGTGATGCGAGTAAATAGGTGCCAATTTCATAGCGAACCAACAACTGGAAATTCGTGACGAAAGCCGTGGCTAAAGAGTTGAAGTCATGGTAAGTACCTCGAGGAAGCTCAATGTACCACTTGGCTACAACACCTGTGAGTGTTCATAAGAATTCGAAGAGCACTAGAGGTGATATGTCATCACATGGGCTCGAGGATAATCTTTTGCCTTCCCATCGAACTTAGGACAATCGCTCGGGATCTTCGACTAAACCGAAGGCTAGTATGGTGAATGAAGGATTTGATCATTCGTGAGGCGAGACATGTCTAACAACTCTAGTGTGGCTAAGAATGGAAATTGAGTATTAAAAGGAATTGGAGGTTGGTAAACGTCCAACCGGAGCAGCCTATCCCTACTCGTAAGGATTTTGACCCCTTAGCGGGGTATTTTGGCCATATGACATTTGATTCTACCCCATTGTGGGTTACCTTAGCCATAGGGAGGATTTTAGCCATAGGGAGGATTTTGACCTTGAACACCTTGGAACTATCCAGTCATGCGTTGTTGATAAGAAACATATAGGTTAAGAGGTTGTTGAGCCTGTTGACCTTGGACATATGGATATTGTACATGTTGTCCCTAACCATACGGGTTTTTAACCTGTTGCCCATGAACAAGAGGATTTTGGACATGGTGCCCTTCGGCATAAGGATTGTATACTTTTTGGCCTTGGACATAGGGATTTTGTACCTACTTCTCTTAGCCAAAAGGATTCTAGACCTGTTGGCCTAGGACATTAGGATTTTGGGCCTGCTACTACAGGACTTGACCTTGGCCTTGTCCTCGCAAGGGTTGACCCTGCTAATATGTAGATAAGGGTGGTTGCTGCCCAGGTTGGTTATGCTACTGCAAGGGTTGACCTTGTGGCTGCAAAAGTTGTCCCTGGGGCTGTAGAGGTTAGCCCTATGAAGACATAGGCTGGGAGATTTATGGAGCATAATGCATCTATTTTTGCATGGTTTGCTGCAATTGTTGTGAGGGTTACCCTTGCGGTTGTTGCAGTTGACCTTGCTGTGTTATCACTTGCCCTTGCTATTGCGTGGATGGACCTTGCTACAAGAAAGGTTATCCTTGTTGTTGCAAGGGTTCTTGAACAGTGCCCGAAAATTTTCTGAATTGAATCTAGCCATAGCCACCTTGAAAAGTAGATGAGCTAGGCTGAGCATACTACCCAGACTAAAGGGCGTAAGGCGAATTGACCATCCCTTGAGAACCATATGGAACATAAGGAGTTTGGTACTAAACTTGAGCCTCACAAGGCTACTGATACTAGAAATTTCTCGACCTAGATGGAACAACATGATTTTGAACCTGTTGGTACTGGATATTCTTGATCTAGCAGAACCAGTAGGGTTTCGAATAACGCGAGAAGAAGGTCGATTCATACCAACCATGTGAGCCTATGAGATACTCACATTGGTGGTGCTTGACACCATAGAAACACTCATATTCTGCCCCCAAAGGGGTGGCACAACCTGGCACTTACTGAATGGATTGAAGAACTAACAAAGACATTCTTTGAGACTGCCAATTGAACTGGACAGGTGATTGGGACAGATGATACAAGAGGGTTTAGAATGGTGGATTGTATTGGGACTAAGGTAACGACCTGTTCTGAGGTCGAGTTTGCAATGAATGGACCTATAATAGGCATGGCACCAGATGCCAAAACATGGTTATGGAAAATTGATGAGGTACTAGATGTATTTAAAACCAATTGTGCCAAGGATACATAATTAGGCGGAAATTCCCAATACACACTGATGGGAATGCTCCGTGTATAAGGGAAATCTTCAAGAGGAAATGGATGTTCTTCCTCTTCAACAGTGTGTGGAGTAGAAAATTCTTACTCATTTGGAGAGGTGACTAGAGCATCGCCTTCATGTTCCATAGTTGGGAACAAATGATGGGGAATGACCAAAGAGGTATGAGGGGATAATTCCAAGGAACACTCCAATGATCGTATGGACTGTATAGATGTTGCGGTGATATCACAACAGGGTCAAACAAAGGATTTGGAGGATATATAACCAATCCAAGCTGACCATCAGTGGTGGGAGAACTCTTAGGAGTTTGAACGGGATTTTCCCGAGATTCTGGGCCAAAATAAGCAAGTGACCTGGTATCTGAAGTAGGCGAAGGACATGATGAAAATGGTTGAATTCTCAGAATTATTCTGAGTTCAACACCTTGGTCATAGAGTGACTCTGGTAATTCAGGAAATTGATCCTCAGGTAATCTTTCAGACGAAGAAGAGGAAGAGTAACTAGGTGAACCAAATGGTTCAACCACGATGACCTTGTCTTAGTTAACAAAAAAGAGAGAGATAAACTTCGAGCCTTTAAAATGTTCTTTAGGAAAACTCATGATTTGGCCTAGAAAGAGCCACAGGTTGTTATAAGATCATGGGCAATCAATTTTTTAAGATGAATAAATAGATTGGTGTTCATTCATGTTTCAAGAGTCGAGAAAGAAACAAAGATGACTCTATCGCTTTCGATTGGAAACCAGCTCGAAATGACATGTGCTCGAATGATCTTTTAAGTTTAATAAGTCAAAAAGATCAAATGACTACTCTGGATGATCTAGGTAAAAAGGATTACCAAGCAACTGTGAACTGCAAAATACCTCCTGGCAAACCGAGAAGTACAAGCAGACAATCTCCCTAAATGTTGTGTTCGGTGTATCACTTTTGCAAGGTGACTGACTCGGCCTCCTATGGATAAAATATTGCAGCCTAGAGGGATCTCTTGTTGTATACTCGACAATACGGGGAGCACAAATCTGTACTAGTGATGTCTAGTGCCAAAGCTAACGACAACTACTAGGTTTAAAGATGTTGGAACATGTCTATAGCCTAGACCTTCTAGATGAGATCGTTAGATTTCAAATGCGCCTTTGGTTAATTGTGTTCATTTTAAAGTTTATCTTGAGTTATGTCTTATTTTTCAGGCCTTAGCGATGTGACTCCAAAAATCCTAAATGCAACTAAATGAGATAAGACCCTTTCAATTCGATGAATTGTCTACACTGGAGAGGGTAGAAAACACACAATCAAATACAAACAACCAAGCAACCAAAAGCAAAATGATTTTTCACTACTTCACATTTTGAGAAAATAAACTAATGAAAAATACATTCCAATTCCTAATTTCCTAACAAGTACATTCCTAAAAGTCCTTTAAAAAGTAAAGAGAGTTCTTTTTCTTTTCAAATGCCAATGTAATCCTAGTCTTCAATGATTTTAACTATCATATCATATTGATGCAGCAAACTAGAATTTTATACTTTTCACGAAATGTCGAAATAAATTTTCTCATAAAACACTTCAATGGAAAAAATTTCGAGACAATTAGCTCTTCAAGAAAATGGAAAACATGAAAAGGTCATCTCTTTCAAACTAATGAAACAACGACTTTATCAAAACAAGAAAAGCAATGTGATCCATGCTAAGAAAGAAATGTTTATTCAAGAAAACAAAAACTTTTCAAACTTTTGTAATGGAGGTCAAAGCCATAGAAGGACGCCAAATGAAATTCAAGGAGTAAATGCACCAGCAACTTGACTCACTGAGTTCACAATTAGCGGAATGGATGACAATCTACATGCCCTAGTGCCACTAAACATCCAATGACCCAAGGAATCAAGTGGAAAGATGACAATTCAACAAGCTAGCAAACCAAATGAAAACCAAATTTCTAGTCAGGGAGAAGATTGTCTAAAAGGCTTACAATGTTGAAATCATGATAGCAAAACACACTGGCCAAGATTTGGGGCAAACCCTAATCTTCACTTACAAGAATTGGCGCGACTGCCTAACTAAAAACATGCACCAGAAGGGGGTCAATGCGAATATTTCTTAGCATATCACGTTGATCGGCACGACTGTCAGTCAATTAAATGTGTTGAGCAAAGAAGCCAAGAAAAAAATTAAAAAAAAATTAATGTTGGGACCAGACTTGCTACTATGAATCTCAAACTCAAACAAGTAAGCAAGGGAAAACAAACAGGACCAGAGGGAAATAACAGAACAAGAAACGTTCACACAAAACCATGAAATTCCAAGCAAACAAACATAAGGATTGTTTCCCCAGTGAAGCCGACAATTCATGGTGAAGTAAAATTATGAGTGCAGACACAAACAATTCCTCTAGCCCGATAATGGGTCTAGCCACAACCGATACATTCTATAGAATATTTCCTTAGGTTAGAACCAATTAAGAGTGCCTAACTCTTAGTACGCGTATCCCGTTTGATGATGACCTCACTTTCTTTCTCCATCTATCTCTCGTTTCCTTATTCAAACACCTAAAACAAGTAAACAACAACAAACAATAACTGTGATAATAGAGAAATTGTAATTCAACCTACTTAACAAGTCAAGAAGAATTAATCCATAAACATGTAATATGACACATTGTGTAGGAAATCAATCTATAGTTGTATATATATTGAATCAAGAAGAGATTACAACCATTGTCTTGACATTGCCATTCTCCTCCGATAAAACCAGGTTCCCACACACTTTCGTTAGCATTCCATGATGGCCTCAACAATGATAGTTTTAAGGCTTTTCCATTTATGCTTCACACTAAACCAAATTCACACTTCTCCCTCACACAACTAGAGATATACAACTATGAATGGCTTGTTGTTTACTCAAAACTTAATTAGCACTAGCACACCAACATTAACACTAACTTGTGCTTGGGAAAAATGGAGGTTTATATAGCATGAATGGATGGGAGATGGTTCCTCTTCTCATGGGAGAAGGTCTTATCTCTTGAGCTATATCCATCCTTATAGGGGAAAGGAGCCCAAACTAACATCCTCGACCCCATCCAGCCAAACCATTTACCAAACTTCCATTATGAAGCTTCTAGAGCTGGAAGCTTCGGCTCTTTATTTAAAAAACTTTCCATAAGAGGATTGGCATGACTGGAACAAAGCTCAGTCACTCTGGTCAGCACTAGTGACATTGTTAATCCCTACATATTGGCGTGAGGAGGACAAGGGTCATTAGCGTCGGTCTTGTAAACTGGAAAAAACAGAATATTTTGGAGAAATGGTGCAAAAGGGAATTGTTTTGCTCATGAAGAGGGACACAATGAGAGTTTCTTCATGAAGGAACATCATGTATGGTTCACTGTAGAGGTTGTCCAGGATGAAGGAATGGGGAGTACAGGGATAGTGACAAAATGTTGTATAACAAGCCCTCACCATCTCTTCTCCTTCATGAAGACAACTCTTCAGGTTAGCTTGCTCATGAGATCTCACCGATTCATTTAACTTTGAATTTGTGATCAAAAGTGTCTTTTGACTTGAGCAGTCTAGTTTTGAAGTAGGAAAATTTGGTAAGATATGTGACAGAGATGGTTGTTATCTGATGAGAAGTGGTCTTACTGAAACCAACACTAGTAGTTATTCTCAAATAATGCATGATTTGGTCCAAGCTTCAAAATGTGATTCTACAATCCTAGGAAGCTTCAAGACCTACCAAGGAGTTGAAGCACTTCAACTACCGTTTATGGTTATGTCAGGATCTCGTGACTCTAGTAAGCCACCTTAACTAAATCAGATCTGGTTTCTCTCACACAATCTGTCTCTCTACGTGGTTTCTCTTGATGTAAATTTCGTTGTGAAAATGTTTGGTATTCTTGGTGTGACCTTTCAAATTTTCAATATTTTACTTCTAACCGAATTCAATAATCTATTACATTTTCATCCTCATGCAAACCTCTCACATCAAACTCGAGTTGGGAATGTGCATCTCTCGTAGATTCATGGAATTGTGAGGTTGATCATTTCAAGGACTATCTTTTCCTGAAGGAATCATAATTAACAAATTTATCCCTTAATGGTCAGCTCCTAGGTCTTCTTGTGAATTTGGTGTTGAAAATTTGTCCTCTTGTTGCACCATAAGTCCTCTTGAGTGATAATGAATGCACAAGTTGTCTCAAAAATCAAGATCTTTTCCGTTCACCATGCCCCAACTGGCCTTACATGTATTTGTAATGTTGGCATCCTTTTTAAAATCTTTTGATGACTATGATGCTTGTACAATTTCTCACCATTAGTATGAAAATGGTCTATCATATTTGGCTCGCAAGGAACTTGGTTTGATTGTTGAGAGCATTCGCAAGAGTGCTCAGATTAATTTTTTCCATTTACTGCAAACTAGGAATTTGATTCTTCAATCATCTCATATGATCATTTCTCTATATTTTGTGACTTTCATTCAACTTATCATTTCCCTGTCAGTACACCCAATAACAGTTGTTTGACACCCCTTGGTCTTGATTGTTCAACATCTCTCTATTGATATTATTGTCAAGCAAGCAAGGCTCTTCAACCTTCGCTGATGGTTATGGCAGGGCCTCACTGTCTTGACATGACTGCCGAGTATGATTAGATCTATTTTTCCTCACAAGATTCCCATCATGATTCTGCTCCTCTAATTGAAAATTCATCTTTTCTAAAATTTCAGGGTTTTCAAGAGGGACATTACAAATTTAATGATCCAGTGATTGAATGGATGGAACAATCTTACCTTGCGTGCTCTATAGAAAACAAAAAGTTTCAATATTTCCTCAGCTTCCTAAAGGGCTCGGTGTAGATGAAGACACATCCACAAGAAGCTTATGAGGTTTTTTGAAAAATGAGATTCATCGAAAAGGTACGCATGTGAATTGGACGAAAGTAATGGTTATGACACTCATTTTCTCCCACAGGAAAAACATTCCTTTTCTCACATCACTTTATATTTGTTTTAATTGTTCATATCTTTGTGGATGCAGGTCAGAAACAATTGTTGTGGTTTCACTGGATATTTCATTATACACAATCCTTACCTTCTAGCTATTAGGTTAGGAGTAGAAGTAGATGCATCTTAGTTTTCCCTTTCTTGTGCATGTTCTGCACTTGTTCCATGTAGTCTGTCCTTGTTTTCTTATTCTAGTTCTACATCATGTTTGCTTTAGCCATCTTGTTCTCTTGTCTTCTGGTTACGTTTCCTTGTTGTGTGTTTTCTTTCTCGTTGAGTTTCTCCTTTGTTTCATCATGCAAATAAGTGTTGTGCTTGGACCTATTTTGGCTTCTTAGTATATGTTTGGTCAAACTATAAAGAGTGTTGTGACACTTCAACATTTGGCCAACCATCTATCCATTTTCTTTGTGTTGGCTTTGTATTTTCGTCGATGAAGTTATAACAGAAAATACGATCTGTCCGTAAGAAGATTTTTGGTCCAACCATGAACCTCTGTCTATCCATGAAGCGTCATGCCTATAATTAGTACTTGTGTCTTTTTCTTCATGCTTATCCAACTAGTATATAAGGAGAAGGGGAAAAATATAAACGAGCAAACCTGAATTAGAGCTCTTTGTATACTTCTCTAAAGAAACAACCTCTTATGCTCTCAATAATTTTGGATCTCTCTTCCATCTCAAAATAAATAAGTTCTAATGTAAATTTCTCTTAAAATAAACAAATGAAGGTAAAAGAAGAGAAAAGCTTCCTACGCAGAGAGGTGAAGCAAGAAACTTCCTCAGGGTACTGTCCAGGCTCGTTGGCAGTGGAGCAATGTTTGTGTTCCTACGTGACTCTGTCGGGGTACTTTCAAGGTCTATTGGGACTGGAGAAAAACTAGAGATGAAAAATTATACTCTAAAAATATTAAGCTCACGAGCTCAACTACCTTTCCCAACTCGAAACACTGTGATATTGCTAAATCACATGATGTGTTAAACTGATAAGTTATAGGGGGACCATTCCTAGTCATGGGTAATTGGAAGTCAAAAGTAATCTTCGTGATGAATAAATGCTCTCTGAAAACCCAAGGCCCTGCACGAATGAATTAACTGAAACAATGAAGTTGGATTCTACCAGTGTGTCGCCAAGTGTTGTAGCGGTTGTAACACCCTCCAAATTTTTGGCCTACACTCAAATTTTGGAGCCTACCGTGGATTTTGTGATCGATCATTCCCTAGTCACTTATTGGTCAGTTGATTATTTTAATCCCCCTTCTCAGATATCAAGTGTCGTTCACGCTTTTGTGTTTATATAGAAAGTGTCATATTCGGAAATGGGAGTTATTACTTGTCATGAAAAGGGGAGTTTTCATTTTCTTCAAGGGGAAATATTTGTGAAGGTGATTTTTTCTCATCATATAGACATTTTTCACACTCATTTCCAAATTTTCACACATCATTACACAAGTGTCGCCATTATCCTTACAAAGTCCATCGATGGGGCCAAAATTGTTGTAAGTTGCCACAAAGGTTGCTAAATTAAGTAAAGTGTGTTTGATATATTTTGGATGGTATATGTTGTATCACTAAGTGTCCAGGTGTGTGGTCACATTCAAGTTCTTTCATAGTTCAAGTCGGTTCCACTGATCCCACACTTGGCAAAATTTTGGAGGATTCCTAGTAACCTAGCCTCATCCAACCTTCCTAAACTATGCACTTCACATCTACAACCCTCAAGCTTTTCCTTGCATACTATAACTACGTAATGCACAGAAATCCTAGCCTCTCGTTGCCACCAAAACTATCTAGATGCTTCCTTGAGTGTCCTTCCATCAACTGAAGCTCACTGCCTCCCAAAACTATGCAGTTATGTCCTCAAGCCTCTCACCTACCTAGTCCCCCTTGCCTCCTGAAACTACACAGTTTGTCATCCCAGGGCCCCATCCCGTAGCAGCCACTGCCTGCTTGAACTATGCAATTATGTCCCTCAGTGGGCACTACACAAATTTTCTCCTCAGTGAGGATTGTGCACAAAGTTCCCTCAATATGGCCTGTGTTGTGCACTACGTTGTCTCAATGATCAAGCTTGACCCTTGGCTAGTTGAACTACACAATTTCACAGTCACTAGGCCTTCTCCCCTGATCGGTCACTCAGTCTCGACCGAGTTCATGAATCTAAGTGCTCTATCTGAGGCTAGGGGTTTTTAGGCTAATGTCGTGTCGTCATGAGTAATTTGCAGATGCAGGTACTCTCTTACACTATGCAAATATTATGAAGAAGTAGGTGAAGAAGGAGGACATTCTAGATGACACATAAGGAGTTGAAAATAAAATATAATCATAAGATAAAAAGACCAAGGAACCCTAGGGTATGATTGAAGATCAAAGATCAATACCGCATGAAGACTCCATCTGATCCACAACCCTTTGGAGGGAACGTACAAAAAACAAAGAAAATATTTCATGAAGTTGAAATTCACCTCTTAGCGTAGTATGAAGGACATATTATCATTTTCATTCTATGTGTTTCCATAAGTGTTTCGCTTCCTTTTGCAAGATAAGCAAGATGTCATATTTTTTTATGATGGTTGTCACACATTATGAATAAGATCATTCTCATGGTTCCAAGGGCTCATATTTGTATTTATGAGTTTTCCTAACCATGTAAACACCTGCCACACTCATTCACAAAGTTTTGAGTGATGTCACGCAAGTGTCATCACAATCGTTATAAAGTGTATCTTAGGTGTCGCACTTGTCATAGCTGGTCATGAAGTGGTCACATGCAAGAGAAAGTGTTGTTAATGTGTCATGGGTGATCAATGTTGTTTACTCATCAAGTATTCTAAGTGTTAAGACACAATTGAAGCTTCATCAATTCACCTGTCAGTCTCGCTGGTCCAACACTAACCTCGACCCCTCAGCTTGGCTTCACCCAACCTACCCGGACTGCACATTGTATAGTTCCAGTCAGCAAGTTATGACCTTGACCCCTGGATCTATGTAATGTGTACTTATTGTCTCCTAGGACTACTACATTGCGCAATTCTTAATCCCAAAACCAACCTTCTCTTCTAGAATTGCGTAATATTTTCAATCAAACTTCCCTTCCAGAATTGCGTAATATTTTCAATCAAACTTCCCTTCCAAAACTGTGTAGAAGATGCCTTCTGTGGTGCTACCCTCATTGTGACCCACTATCTCCCAAAACTCCATAGAAGTTAGTCTACCTTGCTCTCCATAAGTGCACATAAATCTTTCACAGTGACCCCTCCTTCAGTCAGACACACTCATCTCCAAAATTATGCAAAAGACAACCTCTCAGCCTAGCTTAAATTGCACATTGCTCAATTCTAGGCCTCAAGCCTCAATCCTGGTAATTGGGACTTTGTAATGTGCAGTCACTGAGCCTCCCTTCCCAACTTTTAACTCAGTTTTGGCTTAGCCCTTGGACCAGAATGCATCATCTTAGGCTAGGATGTTTTCAGGCTAATGTCGTCTCATCTTAAGTGAACTGTAGATATATGAACCTAGCGGGATGATGAAGAGGGAGATGAAGGTGGAAGAAATTCAAAGGACATTCTTATAACTGAGCATGCCAATTGATCTATCAAGGCAAAAAGACACCAAATCACGACCATAACCTAAGTCTTGATATATTGAATATTCCTGTCACTAAGCCATGAGGAGGTGGAAGACAAGAGTATTCTCAAGCAGACACCATTAACAACAACAACATTGACTTGACATTGCCACATCACCAAGCAGTCCATGGCAGCAATGTCATGTCATGCATGTCATGAGTGATCATATGCCACATCACTATTGTGGACCATGTACATTATATTCAAATGTATTGTAAAGTGGAAGTTCAAAGGGCACACATGAATATGGAGAGTCATGTAAGTTTAAAACTCATAGGAAGTTGAAAAGTCACGAGGGTAGTCTAAGTGTCACAAAGGTGAAGCATCACCCCTTTGCTTATATATAACACCTCATTGTATGAGCAATGGATTTTTCACCTAGGCTCCTCTCGCAAGGCGTTAGAGAGATCAACTAGTTATTTGGGGAGCAAGGAGTGGCTCCAATGTCCCCCTATTGGGGCTAGTGATGTACATAGTAAAAATGTGTCTTGGAACTTTTTCTTAATAACAGAAGCCTTTTAAGGCTAGCATGTTCTTCATGCATGGACTATGAATGTTTGTATGACTATTCTGTGGACGTTTGTATTTCATGTTTTCTTTCACATGTACTAAGGTAGTTGAACTATTTCGGTTGATTTAGTGCTTATATTATTGAGAATTTGTTGTAATGGTTGTTATCATTGTACCATCCTTCTGGATTATTCTGCGGGATACCAGATAGATATTTGCTTGATGTTGGTTGTGATGATCATCACATCCATTGTAGACTATTCTGCTGGATGTTATATGAAGCTTTTTCATTGATGTGTGCCTAGGTGGTACTATTACCTCTCACTTAAAGGCTCACTTTTTCTCCCCCTTTTGTAGTAGAAGAACCTTGACATAGTTACAACTACACACTCCCCAGGCACACCTCCCTTTCTTTTCGAAGACACCGTTACATCACTCTCCTCTGGTGATAGCTAGAGCCAAGGAAAATATTTAAGGATTTGGCAACCCAATGGGATTCTTACACCAAATAGTGTGAGTTCTGACTAGGACTTCATATCGGAGATATCCCCTTAGTTGACGAATTTTTAGCACCGTCAACAACCAAATAGAGGGCACAATTGCCATTAACCAACAAAATATATTTGTTGACTCCAACACCTAAACATACTAGACCATAGAATGTATAACTATGTTATACATGTTATATACATTGATTTGGAAAATAGATGAGGTTAAATATATTGCTAATCATCCACCAATATGATAGAGTTGTAACATAGGAATGATATGTATTCATTTTCGGACCCCGTCCCCTTTCCAAGACTTAACCAAGGGGGGGCTGCATTTTTTTGGAATTCCTCATAAAAGCTCCCTACTCTACCTTCACCCTGTTGCCACCATTCCACACTGGTGACCTATATTAAGTGTCGAGTTGGCACCACCTTCTAGTAGATAGTAAGGTGGTGGGTCTATGCTCATTAATTTCAACACCTTTTTTAATTGATATATTTATATCACAAGCTATTTATTGAGTGCGCCTCTTTCCCCAGAACCTTGCAACAAGTCTAGGTGGTAGATAGATGGTGCAACAAAAAATATCCATTAGATAATGACAAATTTGGATGTTGTGCCACTTTTTAGTCCATGCCCAGCAAAAAAATACCACTACTAAATTTGAAATAGGAAATAAAACAAAAGCATCTTTACAAAATGGAAAATTAAAAATAAATATAAAGAAATAAAAAAATAAACTAAAATAATAATAAATCCTATAACTAATGGGAATAAATTTTTCAAGCTTGTAATCTTATAAATATTTTAATAAAATTATATACATTAACATATAACAACCTATATCTATGTTAATATAAGATCTATCAAGTGTTAAGAGGCATCAAATATCTTGAGGTGAAAATCTCCTTTTTAAGTGAAAAACTTGAAGAAAGGTTTGCACCTCAAGAGATTTGATCTCTCTCGATCCTTAACAGATCCAGGGTTAAATTGGATCTATGGTGGTTTGAGTCGTGCACAATCACACAAAATATATTTAACATATAATTATTCTCATCATTTTAAATATGCTATATATGTATAAGATTAATTTGATCATTTTTGTTTTAAATTTACTTAGTTACCTCACTTTGATGAAAATATAGAGAGTGTTAATAGCTTGAATGATGAAAAATGATGAAATAAAATTGTTGAATGCAAGTGACCATGTAACAATGTTGAATGATGGAAAATTTTAATAATATGTATGTATTAAATTACAAATAGTTTACATTGTGAACAATCTCAATCTGTCCTTTTTTCATTTTCTTATAGTCACACCTACTATTTTTTCCATCTTTTGATATCATGTGATTGAGCGTACAAGCCAAGGAAGGAGTGGAGCATGCAAATTCTTCCAGGTAGGCCTCATCCCATTATCGATTCACTTTAAGGAAAACATCAACTTCTTTATCTTTCTATTATTTTAGGTCAATCCACTAGGCCCAGGGAAATATATTTTTGTGCACAGTTATATATTGTGTACAACAAATTGGCGACCATACTAAGGATTGGTGTATTCCCTTGGTGGTTTCTTTGTCCATTATTCTTGTCTTACCTCTTCTTCATACCTTTAATATCTTATTCAGTCAAGAATAGACCTTGGAAGACCCTTCACTGAATTTCAATTGCAATTTTTGTGTCAGAATCTTACATCCCTTGACCAATTCACTCTCTGGTCTAGAGACAGAGCATTGCACCCCAACTAAGCATTCTTTCTACCTACGTTGCAAATCACTAGTGCCTCCTTTGCACCTGTGGTGGCCCCTATTCATGCACAAATTTTCTTTTTTCTTATTTTCTCTCTGATTAGCCTTCTTCCAGCTGCTCTTCCTTGAGTCTTTGAATGTCTTGTGGTATCTCTAAAGCATCCATTTGATTTTCTTTCATTTTCTAGTGCATTTGGTAAGGATTTTTTTAGAATTTCCTTTATTATTATCATTAGGTCATTTTCGAACTGACTTTGTTTGATCAATGAGTGCTTAGATGAATTGATATTTTAGTCATCGTTCTAAAAAGTTTGCTTGAATTAGTGATTTCAAAAGAAAAATCTCTTTGCATCACATATAGGGATTTGATTTTAATTGGAATAATGAAGAGATCAATGGTTTCATCACTTGTTTGTTGCATTGTTTATTGATTTCTTCTTCCCCTACTTAGTTAGGTCTTTCATAGTTAAAAGGAAAATGAAAAGAGTTCTTTTTGTCATGTTAGTTGCATCATAGGTGTGTTCAGGTGACATCGATTTTTGAGCCTTGAAATAGAAGCATAATTCAAGATAAACTCTAAAATTCAACTCAATTAACCTAAGGAGCATTTGAGACTTAACGACACATCTAGAGGTCTAGGCTAGAGACACATTCCAATGTCCTTAAACCTAGGAATTTTTGTTTCTTTTAAGTCTTACAATCCGAGAGTGATATCCTGTTCCACGTACGTAAGTGTATCAGACCATTCTCCACATACATCTAGGATAGTGCTCCATGCATGATAAGTATATGGGAACACTCTCACCGAATTCTTATGAATTAGACAACACTACTATGGACTCCACTTCCACATATTGTTGAGTATATTTTGGAAGTCCACCATAGATTTTTACCCTTGTCATAGGTAACCAAGTCAGTCGCCTTGTATACTATGATACATCAAAACAAAGTATTCGAGGATATTTTCTGCACATACGTTAAGTCTTTCGTTCACCAAGTTGTAAATTGTAATTCACGGTTACTTGGTAAACCCTTTTGCCTAGTTACCCCTTTGTTTTATTTTCTGTTGTTAATTTCTAAAATGAATTAATTGATTGCGGATTAGCATCCTCCTCATGGAACAAGTCCTTAGTAGATCTTAAGTTGAGACTAATGGCAATAGTTCTTAAGTCTACCAATCAAGGAAACCCCTTTCACTGGAATCCCGGTCCTTTTCCTTCCTTTGGAAATATTGGTGCTCCTTATATGGCAACGTTGTCCCTTCCTATGTTTACCATTGGTTTGGCAGCTTGTTCATTTTCGACCTCCTTGGTTCTGCACGTTCAAACTGCTTCTCAACCAAGTAGTCCTCCACCTGAAAAATATCAACCTCAAGTTGATCCTAAAGTTTACCATTTGCTTTATTCACCTGTTGTTTCTTCATCCCAGTCTTCCTCGTCATCTGGTGAAAGCATTGATTCTAGTAACCATAAAGCTAAGAAGAATAAGAAAAGGATGATGAATAACAAGAAAAATAAGTATGGGGGAAACCAAGCAACCATTGCTACTCATGCAACTAGTATGGAAAAACCTTCCAATCAAACCCGCAAAGTTAAATTCCCTTGCAATATTTTTTACGGTGATCACCTTCTAAGAGATTGTCCTAGTATTCCAAATATATTATAAGTGTGGTCTATAGGCTCATATTATCCTTTTTCATCAACTTCTGGAGATCATGCTAGTGATAAACATTCAAGTAGTGATAGTAAGGTCCATGGGAAAAAGGGTAAAGTAAAGTTTCCTTGTAGGTTATGTGAATTGAATCATCCTATTCACCTTTTTCCTTGTATGGATGAAACCTCAAAAGTTTTGGAAAACCTTACACCTTCTCAGCCTCGTCTTCTAACTGATTATCAAAAGATTTCTCCCAATCCTCTATTAGTTGATGAATGATTGATCATAATACATCTCTAATCAATCTCATTATCTCTGAGCGTGAATTCCAAGAATCCGTTCCTAACCAACCATTGGTTGAGAAAATGGTTTACCTAATTCTGCCTTCAGTCAATCGTACTTTTCCCATAAAGAGTGAGAATCATACACCTCAGGTTCCTCTTATTTCTTTTGATTCTACCAGACAAGGGGACATTTCTCCCATTCCTACAAAACCCCCTCCAAGAAAATAGGTCATTGCCTTTGATTTGAGTCGATTGACAGAACCTCCTCCCCCTTCTTACATGCCTTTTAAGATCATGGTAAAGGATTATGATAAGAACATCCATCACACTGGTATATATGAGGGGGCTTTTGTTCGTATTATATCCTCCACTGCTTGGCAAGCTCTAGGTTCCCCACAACTTGTGTCCGCCACTCTGAATCTGTTAGATTTTAACAAAAGCACTAGTCAACCCTTAGGGATCCTACCTCAATTTCCTGTTACCTTGGAAGGAAAAAATGTATGTATTGAATTTATGGTTGTCATAGAACTTTTGGACTTCAATTTTATCATGGGGCAAGACTATGATTATATTATGAATTCTTCTAAATTCAAGCTTATGTGATCCATAATACATTAAGAAAAGCTTTTTCGATAGAAATCACATAAGAGAAACACATCGGCAAAATTTTCTCCTATGTGATTTCTACCGAAAATAATCTTCTTAAACTATGGATGTTGTTGCGTCCACACTCTTTTGAGTAATGTGCTTCCTACATTATGGAACGACTGTGACTATCAATCAAGTTTCATTTGTTGGTCCTGATTTGACTACAAATCATCCTAACTCCATGAGCATTCTGAATATGCAAGTGGTGTATTCCTCACGACATCTTAATTGTGTAGCAACCTATCACATTCATGTACCTACTAATGAAGTTGAGCCTTTCCTTTTCTGCTCAATTTATTTTGACCTAGATCTAATAGGTGATATGGTGAATCATTTACTAGGGGAATTGGAGCCTGATCTTTCCATTATATACTTTGATATGTATCCTTTCCACTACATTTTTCTTCCATCTAATGAGAACCTCTTGGAAGCCATAATATCTTGGAGGCCATGACCTGATTTTGGACTAGATTTCCTTATCTTGTGTCAATATTCTTAGAAAATTATTTCCTTGTCTTGTGTCAAGCTTCTTAAAAAATGAAACAAGATCCAGAGAAGAATTACTTTTCTTGTGTAAATCTCATTAAAAAATGAAACAAGGTTCTGGAGTAGACTTCCTTATCTTGTGTCAAATGAAACAAGGTCCAGAGCATGGTTTTTTTTCATGTCTCAAGCTCGTTAAAAAAGTAAAACAACGTTCCTGGGGTAGAGTTGCTTTTCCTATTTCAAGCTCATTAAAAAATTAAACAAGGTCCCATGAGCATAGTTATTTTCATGTGTCAAGCTCGTTAAAAAATTAAATGTATATCCCTTTCAATTCGAGTATTTTATTAGATCTTGTAAATTCCCAGTCAAGTCTTTCACTTGATCATAAATGAAACTTCAACCCATCCACCTGTTAGTAACCATTAGTATACTTGAGTGACTGAAATGAATATTTGGGAGAATCTACCTCGAATTGAGTCATTATGTTGGGGGCATGAAAACTTATATGTAGCATAGCTTTCCTTTGTTTCAAGCTTATGTAAAAATGGATCCAATTTCAAGCATAGTTTACCATGTTTCAAGCTTGTGTAAAAATCAAACCATTCCCACTTTACATCTTGTGATTTCCATTTTTATCAGCCTGTTTTTTCCATTTGAGCCTTGGTTTTCTCATTCCATTGTCACCATATGCTTGGACAATCATACACTTTCACTTGGTTTCTTACCCTTTCTTGAGGAACAATTATCATGAGTGGTCTTATTAGCCAACCTCTTGACCTCTATGTGGTTTGAGAAGTTCCATCATGACCAAAACCAGTAGCTAACCTTTATACCACTCATTCCTCTATGAGGAGCATGCCTTTATCACCTTTTCAGGTTCTGTAAAATCACGAAAAAGGAACCCCCTTGAGTCCTATTTCAACTCTTTTTAGACTCCCAAAATAAGAAAATATTGTCGAGCACTTGTATTTTTGAACTCGCTAAAGTAAATGAAAGTATGTCTACTTAGTATAATTTTAACCCTTTTTCGAACTAATATGGAATACTTACAAAAAAGAAATACCTTAGTCGAACATGGCTAAGAGGTTATCTTGGGTATTATTTTCTTCCTTTTCAGACCTAAGGGACTATCTACGAAAAGGAACATCTGGTGTTTTCTTTTTCACCTATTTTTGAAACTCTCTAAACATGAAAAATATGTCGAGTTATACCTTCGTTGGACTCATAAAAACATCAAACAATGTTGGAATCATCATTCATGATCAAACCGAACCACTCCTTCTATCGGTTCATTAAAAATTCTCAGAGGAATTCATCTAAAGGATTAACTTATAGATCGAGCATATGTTATCCTCCTCAAGCTTGTTAAAAAATAAAGAGGTACTGACTAGTATGGTTGGGAAAATTAGGAAAAAATGATACTCCATTTGTTAATGGCAGCGAGTCGCTCTTGAGCATGACACTCCTCTACTTCATCTCTATGGTTGTTGGGTTGGGAAATATGCTTTCCTTTTTTTTTATCATACCATTTCAAAGCCTTCATTTTCAATTTTGGGTCAATGTTGCCAATTCCATTTGAGTGTCGCCGTTGTGCTCAAGAGAAGTCATTCAGAAAATATCTACTACAATACTCTTAAGACTTCATTTCGTGTCTACATTTCTTGATTCAGTTCTATATCAGCATCATTCTAATAATTTTGTATCAATTCATCATACCCATTTTGTGTCTTTGATAGGGGATACATCAAGGCCCTCCTGTGCTGAGACGCTTCTATCGAAATTAGCTCATTATCTAGGAAGTTGACTTAGAAACACTCCTTCATTACCTTGGTGCTTGCATACATCAATGGCAAGTTTCCTCGCTCTCGATGACATGTTTTCATCATTGGCCTTCGAACAAAATATCTTGTGTGGTGTTCGACATCAACTCATTGATTCACACCATATGGATTTTAGCACAATACCTTGAGAGATATTAACATAATCAATGGTTTCTCTTGTGTCTGTTAATGATTTACATCATTGGTCAATAATCATATGGTGTCTCCCATGTTCAATCTCAGCTCATTTGTTCACATGGTTAGACTCGTACATTGGTTGGTCATGTGAATGAGATAGAAGACCCCAGATCTAGTTTCATCGATCCATGATGCAATTTTAGGAGTAATACAAGATCACAATATATGATGGCTATGATCGTACAAACAATCACCCAATCGTGAGTCCACCATTTGTCATTTGTAGACGTGTCTTTTGATTATTGTACATGTAATGTTATATTATGTGTTCAGTACGGTTATGCCTCCCTCCAAAAAGATGTCATGATGTAAATGTATTTTAATAGATGATGATCTCTCCATTTGTTCTTGATCTTGACTTGTCACGAGGTAAAGCACTTCAGTCATTAGCTGTCATTTCTAACTTTGTGCTTTAGGGTGAAATTTGTTACAGGAAATTTCATCACATCTGGTCAATAGGCCTTCACACATGATCATTCACATACTTCTAACACTTTTTCATTCTCCATACACAAATCCCTAAGTATGCCTCTCTCATATCCTTGAGTTCCTACCTAAAACTGCCTCATTTCCGCCATTTTTAGGACCAACGCACCGTGGACCCTCATTGGCCAGTGTTGAATACCACGTTCTCCTACTCTGCACTTGCATTGATCATCAATAGGTTGCTCATACCTAGGGGTGCACTGATTCTAGAAATTTGGGAAAACAAAGAAGAATCCTAAAGCTTCCTCCTCCAGAAGCTTCCAATATTTATTGTAATGATTTACCTTGGATAAAAGTCTCGAATCCTATCCTATCCTTCCTTGGAGTTTTCATCCCTTACCCTTGAGCTCATCCTCCCATTAAGAGTGAATCTCAAGCCCATTTTAGTAAAAGGATAAGAATTTCTAAACTACCTCCCTTTCCTACATATTTACTTCCTTCCACAAGCATCTAGCTGGTCATGGTTAGATTTTGGAGATTGATTCTACCCTTATGATGTTGTGAAAGACATTATTCTATGCATTAGGGTGACTAGAGCTACACTTTGTGGCAAGGAAAGGACAAGTCAACTTGGAGGACCTCTCCTACAGGATATGAACCCCTATTTTTGGTTGTAGTTCTCTCCATTTCTATTAATGAAAAGAGTTATTCGTTTTCCTATATATGATGTTATGATTTCATAAATATCAATATACCATGTTGATCTTTTAAATTAAGTGATTAGATGATGCTACATAGATCTCGTACATCATTGACTCATGTTGTCTAATTGTGCAGGTTCTAATTATAGTGATTGAAGTTGGGATTGGAGCATACAAGCCAGGGAAAGAGTAAATCATGTGACATATTTCAGGTAGGCTTTATCCCGTTATCTATTTACTTTAATGAAAAGATCAACTTATTTATCTTTATGTTGTTCTAGGTTAGTCCACCAGGCCTAGGGAAGATAGTTATGTCAGGACTCATATATTTTGTATCACAAATATGTCTCAAGGAGGTCGAGTTACCTCCTTTATATAGGTTTCTTAAGGTGGACGTTGATTTGAAAATGGATCGATTCGTCACTAGGTATTTTGTAAGTATACAATTTTGATCTTCAAATGTGCATAAATAAGTTTTAAAAGAACTTAAAGATGAAACAAAAATATTTGAAACTCAAAATGAAAAAAATGAACAACCATGTGATAATGGAGTTCACCCCTCTTAGGCTACGTCTCTAGGCCCTACTCCAAATGATAGGCCACTTTATTGATCTTGACTGCAAAATGAGTACATTAAATTCTTTGTCTCATAGAGTCAATCTTATGCTGGTGTGGCATGGTTCCCTTAAAGAAACATTCTCCTTTATATAAATCTCACTCACAATATCACTCCTTTTTACAAAGTAAATATGGTGCCAAAACAAAAGGGACCCTCTCACTGAATTTGGTAATAGGTTCTATGTTCATTTCGAGATCAAAAGCCTCAATCTTACTACTTCCAAAAGAAGTGTTATTGACGTATTTCTCAAAACCACACCATTAGGGGAATTTTGAGGTCTAAAATGGAACTACTAAGGATATTATAAAATAATAGCAAAAATAATAAAATAATATTAGATCACATCATGAAATTTTAGAGGGAAAAAGGAAAAACTATTTTTTCAACTTGTATTTTCAACTTATCTCCCTATGGGTTTACACAAATTTCAAGTGGAAACACTGATTGGATGAACTATTAATCCAAGGAGTACCCATGTTGCATACTTTTGATGGACCCTACTACATGAAAAATGAGAAACACATGAAAAATGTGATTGCAATCATGCTTTTTCATGTATTTATCGTTTCTTATGTAGCAGGGTCCATCGAAAATATGCAACATAGGTACTCATTGGATGAGGAATGAAATTTTACATCCAACAAGTACTCCTGATCAAAATTTGAGTAAAAACGTAGGGAGATAAGTTGAAAATACGAGTTGAAAAAGTAGTTTTATTGTTTTATTATTGTTACTTTTTTACTCCAAAAATGGTAAATCACCCCCCATGGTTGACATCATCATCTTGAATCCTATTGGTTCTTATAAATTTTATTTTGGTTGTAAATTTTTCTTAGGAGGCCCATTTTAGACCTCAAAATTCCCCTAATGTGAGAATAGACTGAAAAATAGGCCACTCCAATGAAGAAATTGATTTTTCCACTACATTCGAAATGCCTCAAAACCCCTTTCTAGGCTCTTGAAATGCTAAAAAAATCCCTCAGAGTAAAAGTAGTCTCTACTGCAAATATAAGAGGTTTTGACTCTAAAACCATTCCAAGAGGTTTCCAACTGTACCTACCACATTAGTACCATGTCATCTGCCATACCACCAGTTGTACCTGCAACGTTAACACCACATCATTGTACATCATATGCCCTACTTCCAACTATGCCTACCACATCAGTGCCATGTCAACTGATATAGCATTGTACAGACCACCACATCACTGTACGGACTGCCATGTGGAAAAATGTGAATGGTTCAACGCGATTCACTTTCCATTTGAATTACTGATGTGATTTCCATTTGAAAAATCACTTTATTACAAACCTTATGACAATCAAACGTAAGGCATGGAATTTTCCTAGTTTCAAGTAAGAAACCCATATTTGGTTGACGAAGACTTACAATCTTCCTTCTCGTCTTCTTTTGCTTTCTCTCATTTTGATTTTGCTACTGTCGATTCTCATGGTAATATGAGACATGCAATCTCTAAATGTCCTCTCAATTTAGATTGTGAACAAACTCTCTACCCTAAGTCTATCATGGTCATCTTCTTGATCTATCTCCCTAAGCTCTGCCTTGACTATGCTAAGTCTTCGTCTAACGATACCGATGACACTAAATTCTTTCACGAACTTTTATTTACTCACAGTGGTACATCACCCTTTCACAGAATACTCCTTGCTCCATGGACATTTTCACTATAGACTTTTTGCTTCCAACATTCAACTACACAATGGGTATTACTTCTGTAGAAAGTGCATGTATACGTCCTTTTAATGACCTCCATAACCAAATTTTGATAAGGAGATGACTTACGTTCCGAGTCACTGCTGGATGCCTTGTCTGCTTACCTTTACCATCTTGTATCTTCTTCAACATTTTTTCAGGATGCAACAACGATCTACTATGTGCCCTTTCTTTCCACTATAGTCACACACTGGTTGATAAAATCCCAATCCTTCATATTGGGGTATCTCTTGGACTGATTTTGGCTGAAGTCTACCTTGGCCATGCTTGTTGAGGCCTTGACCTTATTGATACCCCATTTTTCTGATAAACTTAATACCAATTCCTTTGGTATGTTTTTCGAATGCTCCAATATCATGATCACTTGAAGAATTTTCTTTCTCCATTTTTGAATCAATGTTCTGGGATGTCAGTATATAAGAGACATCCTCAAATAGTGAGGAAAAAGTGCCAATTTCTTCTTCCACTAATTGATCTTTCAGAGTAGCAGATGGATATGAACTTTCTTCATCCGATTAATGGAAAAATGGTTAAACTTCATTATCTTCAAAAATAGATGGAATTCTATCTAAGGGACTTCCCCTCTTTCAACTTTCCTGCATGGCTTGGATCCTCACTTGCAATATCTATTTATATTATTGAAATGCCTGCATCATTCATTACAAGTCATCATTCTCCTTCTGATACTGCTCGTTAAACTCTTCCATTTTTTGCAATGGAACTTGCTTCATGCTTTTATCGATTGCAAAGTCAACCTACAATACTTTAGCAATGCAGGCTTTGATACCAAAGTTTGATCTGCAAATGGATGGATTTTGTAGAAAATTCCTTGTAGATTCAAATTACAGATTGTAATATGCTAAAAAAATTGACTTGAATCTAATCTACTCATTAGTGAAAAAAGTAATTGATCAATGAAATCACAAAGCATAAAAGAGAAAGAATTCAATCACACATAATACAATAATTTTATGGGGAAAGCCAAAGCTAAAAACCACTGCTATCTTCATATTGCATTAATCAGAAAATATGAGAAGATTACAATGCTTTTCTCAAGCCCAAGTAACCCCTACACTATATTTAACCATCTCACTACCAACATGTGCACAAGCTTCTCTTGGAACATCTTTCTCTCACAAGCTCCACGCATAGACTTGTGCTTCCTTTCTTGGTCTCACGAATTCATGATCACGAAAACAATGATTAAACTTGTGCCTTCATTCCTCCTTTTAAAGGAAATTTGAATGGCTAAAATTAGTGATTTTTCTAATGAAGGGATGCTTTATTTTAGACCTTCTTCTTATTGCATGCACCATCTACTTAATTTAGATGATTATACAATTGATAGTACATCATCCTTGAACTCAAATCTCAACTGGGTCTTCTCTAATCTAACATGCATGAGTTAATTATGAGTGAATATTCAGTTTACTGGTTGAGATATTTTGGTTAAACCCACCTACTGCAGGTTACACCCCACTATTGTATCTCCCACTAATTACTTCATCAGTTGGAACTAGTTTAACTAAATTTAACTCAGTTAAACTAAATTAAATAATTACAACTCAAAAGAACTCAACATGGGCCCCAAATATTTAGGAACCACTCTACATGAATCTAGATAGACTCCCAAAAATTAACTGAGCCAACTAAATCAAATTAACTTAGTTAATTATTACAATTTTCAATGATAATTAGAATTACAATTTAATTCCTAATTTAATTCAAGGACAAAATTAAATTAGGATTATTTTTCTTTCTTGATGTTAGTTTTAATATTTCTTATTGCTATCTGGTACCTTTGGAATTTTCTACATGCAACTCTTGTCATTGTTTCTATTGCTACTCCAACATCTACAACCAAAAAGCATCTAAAGAAAATAAACTAAATCAACTGTGTCTACAAATGTCTATTGGGAAAATTGTGTTGTTGCTAACTCTGCTACTGAGCAACCCACTCTATTGTCGACACTTCTTTTCTCTCCTTAGTATATGACTGACATTGATCCTCCCACTACTGAACATTGTGGGCCCCTGTAGAAAGGTAATGATCTAGGAGGCAAAAAAACACCTCAGTGGATCCTGCCCAAATTTTGAAACTCTTGGAATAAGGTTTCATGTCACCCCACCTCACACCTAGAGGTATGGCTACATGTTGAGAGATAATTCAAGCTCCATCCCAACCACCAAGTCTCTGACCTTTTCCTTCTCAAGGTTTTTCATGGATCTTGTACCTCAAGTGCATACAGGTTCTTTACCCATACATCAATCTGTTGCACCTGTCCCGTGGTGATGTGTTTAAGGAAAACATTTCCTTTGCTAAAAATCACATCGTAGCCACAATATTGCAATACTGCAACGAAAACAAGATTCTTTTTTAGTCCTGGAACATACATCACATATGTGACTTTGAGAGGTGAGCTAGACTCCCTTTGAAAAGTAACAGTATCGATGTTAGTCACACTATACCTCCCATCATCTCCAAACTTTATGTTCCGCTTAAGGTATTTCTCCTCTAAGTCACTGAAGGGATCTGTATTCCCTGTCATATGGAATAACACACCACTATCGAAATACCACATGCTTTCCATTAAAAATCTTGCCATGCATGCAATGAGAGTGAAATCAAGTTTGAATTTTGAAGCTAGAGCTTGACCTATTGTTGCTACTACAGGCTCCTTCTTACTTTCTTCATTCTATGGGAATTTCATGGCATAATGCTTGAACTCGTGACAATGAAAACACTTGATGTTTCACACGTCCTTCTTCTTGCCACAATCCTCGCCTTGGGATTTCTTTCCCTTGCCTTTCTTTTCTTTGCTGACTAATACAAAGTCCTCTTCCACTTATTTGGATGAGGTCCCATCTCTGGTGTTCCGTTGAATCTCTTCCTACACCAAGTCAAACCACAAACTCTCCCAGTCTGGTAGCTTCTTCCTCCCATTAACTGAGTCATGGTAGCTATGCCAATCCTTACAAAGTCCTAGAAGTGCTAGGCTCATTAGGTCATCTTAAAAAACTATAACACCAACACTTCCAAGCTCATCCCAACATTGGGTGAAATTGGTCAAGTACTTCAGTATTGTGTTGCCCTTCTCCATCTTGATCTTTTTGAGCTTTTTCTTCAGTGATATCTTCCTATGGTCATTATTATTTTGAAACAATTCCATCAAGGCCTTCCACATTGCAAATGGAGTTTCCTTGTCGTGGAGGTTCCACACAATATGATCTCGAACTCCTTCTTGCCTTTGCCACACACATTCTCCACTCTGCCATATCTTGAGCATCAGTTTTTGGAGGCTTGGGAATATCATTGTCTATGAATTCCTTAAGCTCATTGTCTTCTAACACTTCCTCCATCCTGTCCTTCCAAGAAACATAGTTTGAACTACCCTTAATTGCATATTTGAGCCTCAATCCATAGAATGAAATCTTGTTGGCTCTGAAGTATGATACTGTAATTTCAATTTATCTAGCATAAGACAAACTTGTATTGTCATATTCTAAAGTGATTTCACCTCTGATACAATGTAGAAATATTTACAAATCTAGCTCTGATACCATGCAAAAATTTCTACAAATCTAGCTCTGATACCATGTAGAAATTTCTACAAATCTAGCTCTAATACCATGTAGAAATTTCTACAAATATAGCTCTTATACCATGTATAAAATTCCTTGCGGATTCAAACTGCAGATTGTAATATGCTAAAACAATTGACTTCATTCTGCTCTACTCATCAGCAAAAATAATAATTGATCAATGAAATCATGAAGCATAAAAGAGAAGGAACCCAATCACACATAAGACAATAATTTCCTGGGAAATGCCACAGTTAAAAACCCCTGTTATTTGTATATTGCATTAATAAAAAAGGGAGAAGATTACAATAATTTTCTCAAGCCAGAGCAACCTCTGCACTATCTCTATATATCTCACTACCAACATGTGCACAATTTTCTCTTGGCACACCTTTCTCTCACAAGCTCCATGCACAAACTTGTGCTTCCTATTGCTTGGTCTCACCAACTTGTGCTCACTAAAACAATGATTAAACTTATGCCTTCATTCCTCATTTTAAAGGAAATTCGAATGGATAAATTAGTAAGTTTTATAATTAAGGAATGATTTATTTTAGGCCTTCTTCTGATTGCATGCACCATCTATTTAATTTAGATGATTATACAACTGATAGTGGACTGTCCCTAAACTCCAATATCAACTGGGTATTTCTCTGATCTAACATGCATGAGTTAATTATGAGTGAATATTCATTTTACTGGTTGAGCAGTGGTGATTACACACCACTACTGCGGGCTACACCCCACTACTAGATCTCCCACTAATTCCTCCATCAGTTGGAACTAGTTTAACTGAATTTAACTCAGTTAAACCAAATTAAATAATTGCAACTCAAAAGAACTCAACCCAAGCCCCTAACATCTAGGAACCACTCTACATGACTCTAGATATACCCCTAACTCGAATTAACTGAGCCAACTAAGTCAAATTTACTTAGTTAACTATTGAAAATTAGAATACAGTTTAATTCAAGGACAAAATTAAATTAGGATTGTTTTTCTTTCATGGTGCTATTTTTAAGATTTCTTGTTTCTATTTTCAACAGATTCGTTGTTAGATATTTTGCAAGTATAAAATTTGGGTCTTCAAATGTGCATAAATGAGTTTCAAAATAACTTAAAGGTGAAACAAAATCATTTGAAACTCAAAATGACAAAAATGAAAAACCATGTGATAATGGAGTTCATCACTCTTGGGCTACGTCTTCAAACCCTACTCCAATGGCTAGGCTGCTTTATTGATCTCGGCTACAAAATGAGTTCATTAAATTATTTTTCTCATAGAGTCAATATTAATTTGGAGTAGCACGGTTTCCCTTCAAGAAGCGTTCTCCTTCAAAGAACTCTCACTTGCAATATGACTCGTTTTTACAAAGAAAATATGGTGCCAAAACAAAAAGGACTCTCTCACTAAATGTGGCAATAGGTCCTAGTACTCATTCACAGATCAAAAGCATAAATTTGACTGCTTCCGAAAGAAGTGTCATCATCATCTTTCTCAAAACCAAATTGAGAATATACTGAAAAATATGATTCTCAGATGAAGAGATTGATGTTGTCACTATCTCTAGAATGCCTCAAAACCCCTGTCTAGGCTCTTGAAGCACTTGAAAAGACCTTTGTATGGCATCAAAAAACCAAAAACAGTCTCTGCTGCAAATATAAAAGCGCTCGGCTCTATGAACCATTCATAAAAATGCTTTGTAGACGAATATTTAGACACATTGTTTATATATCCCTAGGTATGGGGTTTGATCCACAAATCATGTGATTTGGTTGATTATTCAGCGATGGTGTGATATGATACATTGGATAATATATCAATTTTTTTTTAAATGATTTGGTGGAGGGGTCAACGAACCTGCGACCCCACACCATACCATAATGTAAATATTAATAAGACATATGGCCCAAGGCCTTATCACCTAGTGCAGCTAGGGTTATGGTGGACACATGTTGGTATTGGTTGATAAAGTTGGATCCATGATAGATATGGCAGAGCCGCCAACAATGGAAGAATCTATGACTTTTTATGCCATATCCCGAACCATATCACTATATATATAAACAACACACTATATATAACAAGCCACATATGTATCTCAATGGTAAGCATCGTGATTATATGCATATAGGTCGTAGGTTTGAATCCCGCTCAGTCTGTTGGTCAATCCACACAAAATTTTAAAGAATATAACAAGGACACATGGCCTTTCATGATTGGGCCATGTGGCACCCTATGATTGGGCCATGTGGCACTACCAAACTGGCCAATCATAAACAAACCAAAAATCTTTGAGTGTCAACATCCATATGTGCCAAGTGTCCTTATAGGATTGGGACTTGTACTATCTATACTGCCCAGTCACCCTGTTGACGTAACTGGCCAATCAACCATTGTAATGCCACGTGTCCTCATAGTATTGGTCCACGTGTCATTATACAATCCAGACACCCTATTGACATTAGTGCCAGCTATACCTGCCACATCAGCACCACGTCATCCACCGTACTGCCAATTGTACCTGCCACTTCAGAACCAAGTCATCGTACATCATTTGTCATACTTCTAGCTACACCTACCACCTCAGCTCCACATCAACTAACACAACACTGTATGGAACACCACATCACCGTACATACTACCACGTGGCAAAATGTGATTGGTCCAACTCGATGCCAAAAGTCTAAAATTGAGTGACACGTGTCAGCCTCTCATGCTGCCACATCGCCTCAATGAAATCATCAATCGTACTGCCATGTCAACATGTTGACGTCATCATCTGCCATGTCACCTGCCAACTAGGCACATGATTACATCATCATGACACATGTCAGCTTCCAACTGATCCACTTCAACCCCTGCTATCATCATGCTGACATCATCATTTAATGTGTCATTGTACGAATCTTCCAAGTCATTGTACTATTCCCATGTGTCTTCATAAGAAGCTGCCACATGTCTCATCAATATAATTCCATGTCACCTTAGTGGGAGCCACTTTGACCTCCTTTTCACTCAGTCCCAAAAATGTTGACTACCCATATCTTCTTCATATGGACTTCATTTTGTGTGGCATTTGTGTCATTGGATTCATCTCAACGAGCTCTACAACTTGATGTCAGTTTCAAGAAAATATGAGATACCACATTTTTATGCTTTTTGAGATCAACTGCTATCCATATGGTGTTGGAATTTGCCTGGACATGATCATCATGGTCTCAGAACATGACTCGACATAACCATCTTGGTTTACAATATGACTAGACTTAATTGTAGTTTGGCTGACAAGATCCACCTAGATCAAACGTGGCTCCTCAAAATAGGTTGACTTCTTAGCTGCAAGGCTGACTTGGCCTTGAAGGGTATTTTGACAGTTTTAATTACAAAAATAATTTTCTTTACAAGTTACAATGTGCCTGATGGGGTATTCAACTTATGACAATGACTCTTTTTAATTCTTTACCTAGGGCAAACCTTATAAGCATTTAATGGGTGCTTGACGTCTAAAATAAAATACCTTGAGCATGAAACCCATGCTCCAAAAATAGAAATTATAATTTTTCTTTCATTTTACAAAATACAATAATCAAAAGTGCATTTCATATTTATGAAGACTGAACCTAGTTACACGTTTTTCAACAAATCAGACCAAAGTCTCTCCTAATTTGGAAGTTTGTCGCTTCCATTAACTGAATCTTTAAATATGTACTAGAACTTCAGAAGACCAAGGAGTGCTAAGCTAACAATTTCATATGGTGGCACAATATCTCCTACTTCTCCAAGTTCATCTCTCACCTGAGTGAATTTGGATAGGTACTGAGCAATAGCTTCATTTTTATTCATTTGAATTTTCCTGGGCTTACCTTTTAATGCCAATTTCTTAGCATCATTTCCTCTTTGCAATAGATCTGTGAGGGTTTTCCACATTGTATAAGTAGTCTCCTTACCGTGAAAATTTGAAACCACATGATCTCTAAATCTCTCAAGGATAATTCTCATGGCTTTTGCAATATATTTCTTCCACTAAGCCAATTTTTGTGCATATGATGTTGTTGGTTTTGGAATATATGTTTGTGTGTACTTCAATACTCCATTGGTTCTATATTTCCATGCAATGAAATTCAAAGTTACCTCCAATGCATACTCAAGCCTTGATCCATTGAAATGTTTTTTCCTATACTGAAGAAATTCTTGCACTCGAATTCTTACACTTGTCGAATTTGAATGCCTGCACTCAAATTCCTACACCACAAACTCTGTTATTCGAACTTACTCTAAGTGATGATCAAGAACCTAGTTTCTATGTAGTTTTCAATAGCTATGATACAATGCAGAAATAACTTGAAATTTACAACTGCTAATAAATCACACTGAAATCAATAGACACAAATTTATTCTACTCAATCTGCGAAAGGGAAAACATATAATAATAATTATTATTATCCAATTTTAATGTCATGGCCAAGCCAGACACCAAATTGGTGTATGAAACCCCTTTGTTTGTGGGATAAGGGACCCACCTCCGCACAACTATCTAACTGCTACGTCTACGAAGGCATACATACTCTACTCCCCTCTACTTTTGAACCTGTGACCTCTTAGGAGTAAACACATGCTCTTGACCATTAGGCCCACTCAAGTTGTATAAAAAATGCAATCATTTAATAATAATGGACACAATTTTCCTTTTTACTAGGGAATCCAACTGGGAAAAACTCCTCCTCTATTTGTATTATATTAGATGAGAAAAAAATGATCTATTACAATAACAACTTTAATCCTTGAATCTCAACTTGCACTGCAATATTGATCTCCTCCTTTAGCCTCACTCCTTCTTCCTACACTCGTGCTGCCTGCACTCACTCTACCTGCACTCGCACTTCCTACACTCGTGCTACCTGCACTCACACCTTTTTCCTTGCACAATTCCTGAGGAAATTAGCTCATCTGCTACATGCAAACACTATATACTCACTAGTATACAATACTAATTACAATTATTCATTTCTTCTCCACTCAACTGAGTAATTTGAATTGCATGCATGACTAGAGTTATTTTTTATAAATTGACTAGCTAACTAAGAGATCGGTGAGTTAACAATAGTTACAACTACTCAATTGAAATCATAATGACTCTATTCTAGACTAAAGCTCATATAACTAAATTTCATTATATATAACTCCATTAGATAACTAGATCTTGGGAATCAACTCATCCACAACTCTACTTCTTGCCCACAAACTCAAATTAACTCACTTAACTAAGTGACTTGGTGATGTCACTCTTGCTAATTGTCTAAAAACGCATCCTCCTAAAGTGGAAATTCAAATTTCTCCATGACTAAGCCACAAGTCAAATGAATTCTTTTCTTGCTACAATTTAACAACTTGCAATGTGATGTGTGAACATCCACACAATGAAGGCTTCAAAGATTTCTCCATACAATGAATCAATTAAATAGCAATAGCGTGCATTATTTACGAGTAAAATTTTATCATTAATTTAGAAAATAGTTAAAAATTAGAGGGAAAATCATGATGCACACAAAACTATTTGTATATATTACCTCCATAGCCAAATTACAAACCACATAAATAATGCTTATGAAATCCAAAAGTTTCCAAACCAGGTAATTTCTTTTTGAGATAATCTCTCAATAACCAACATACTAATATTACCTATATACTATTGTAAGCATTATTCCAAGTCACCCCTTTAATGCTTACGTTGCATCATTACAAAAATTAATACAAAAAACAAAAATTATAGTTCACATATAGTCACCTATGTCTGACTAGTCTTAATCAACACTCATATCCACTCTAGAATCTCGCAAAACCCTTTTTTTCTTCACCACCTCATTTTCGAGCCGTCACTTGATATCCATTTAAAACATAAATGCCTCTGACCATATTTGATAAGCTTGCATGACCAACACTATTGACATACTTTATCATGCCAAATTACATACCTCGCAATTATAAAAAAAATTGGCCAAGTAATGAACCATCCCATGGACAAGCTCCCATATATCATATGACATAACTCGTTCTGTCTGATAGTTATCTAGGATCGTTGTGTGGGTACTGAAAGTGTTCAAAATTTGACCATACAATTTGATTTGTCTCACACACATGGACCTCATAAAATTAAATTGTAACTGATGCTCTTGAAACCCGAAGCACAACAAGACCCATCAACATATAACAAAATCATACAATCAAATTAACGATACGTTCTCTCAACACCAAATAATGTCGAGAACAACTAATTTAAAGCATGCTAATCTATTCATTAATGATTCTCCATTATAAAATTTTACAAATAAAATAATAAGTTTTCACACCACTACATCTCAAACCCACACCACTCAATAATTTTATAATTTATAAGGTTAGAACAACGCTACACTATTTTCTCAACCAACTCAGCTGCAAGAACCCTTAAAGATCTGTGACGTGGCTCCTCTCCGCTCCTTTGTGAGCTGTGACACTATCATCACTGCTTTGCCACGAGCAATCTTCATAGGTGAACCATCTAGTACCTGAACTTCTTGGTGACCTCTCTTACCGTAGCTCCCTCTTAAATATGGAAACCAAACCATTGGGAAATGGAATGCTTGTGCTAGCATTCCAAATACTCTCATTCTCCATCACACGTGGCTCTACTCTTGCCTTATTAATTCTTTGGAACCGTATGGGCAACAGAGTTCTCCATCGTCACTTCCAAAAATTGATACTTTTCATGAATGATGTCTTTGTAGAGAAACAAATACTACATCGATCAGAATCTATCAATAAGTTTATCAGTGATCCGTGTTCACTACGCATAGGAATGAAGTTGTGATCTGCAATGCTGGGTGCGATGATGTCTTTAGCAGATGTAGGTTCTTAACCCACACAATACAACAGGTACAACTCTGATCTTCAACCTCATTCAAAGGATCTTGAATACTACACAAACAAAATTTATTTCCATGGAGTAGACAACCTTGAATGCTTTCTTCCCAGGGACATAATCACAAAGGAAACCTACCTTCATAAAGCCCACCTTATCCAAAACGTTTGCAGATTCCACGTACTCCAGGAATAGAAGCACACGTTGTTGCCAAGAATGGTGGCTCCAATTCACAGGTTGAATTGTCGATGATGGTTAGCAATACTAAGGCAACAGTTACATTGTTTCCAGCCGGTTATGTGATTTGGGCAGCGACAGTCTCCTGTGATGATGCCCTTCTTGGGAGTGCGGCCCCCTCTTCAATTCAAAGTGCATCGATATCCTTCCTGCGTAAAGGTTTTTCAATGATGGCCAGTTCCTTTCCACAATCACGCACAATAAGATACCAAATAGCCAAACTCAAATCCGACAGGAAGGAAATGAAAAATATCACTAAAGTTAGTGAAACAGAGCACTGTCATCTCCCTCTTGGGTGTACGCAGAGATCAGCCCATAGTTGCAACGCACATACACATATACAAAACAAACCAACACACTTAAAAAAGAAAAAATGCACATACAAAAATATATAGAGGATTAGCTCTCATGCCCCTCACATCTTCTTAAGCCGGAACAAGTTCTAATCCCAAGTTAAAAATTGGAGGAATAGTCACATATGTATTACTTTCAAAGCCAAATTACAAGCCATGTAAATAGTGCTTATGAGATCCAACAGTTTCCCAAACAAGTAATTGTTTATTGAGAAAATCTCTCAACAACCAACAAACTAATCTTACCCAAATACTATTGTAAGCATTATTCTAAGTCAAATATGGATTATGTTTTGATACTAAAATATTAGAATGAAAACCTCCAATGCCAAATGTCAAGATCCACACAATGAAAGCCTGAAAGCTTCCTCTGCACATCTCCTCTGCACATCCCATAAACAATGCTTCTACTCAATGAAAAGTAGTTTTGTACAAAATCATTTAAATAGCAATAGTATACATGATTTATAATTAAAAAATTATCAATAATATGTGCGTAAACAATGATATTATCTACACAATGGCAATTTAAAAACTTATTCCACAAAATGAACACTTTCTGCACTTTTGCATGTCCTATAAACAAAGCTTTTGCTCAATGAAATGTGGTTTTATACACAACTTTGTGTGCACTTTGCACAACTTTTACTCACTTCACTATTAATATGTATTATCTATAACTAAAGTATTAGTATGATATTAGAAATACAAGCGTTTATGCAAAGTCCAAACATCTGCACAAAAAACACTTTTGCACAAAAGCCTAAACAATTAGATATTCAAAATATTCAAAAATACAAAAAATAAACATTATTTACAATTAAAATATTGCCAATAACTTCGTATACATCAACTACTTACTAACATAGCTACTAGCTCTGGTGGACTGTATCCCACAGCATGTGTGGAGGGAGTGCATCCATATATAGCATGTTTGGAGGAAGTTGCGCAAACGCCATTGTGAAAAGCAAATAGTGCAGAACAAGCATTGTCTGAGACAGAACTGAGACAGAACTGTGGGTGAAATTTGCAGTCACAACCACAACCACATTCAATATTAATGTGGTTTTGTACAAAATCACTTAAATAGAAGTAGCATACATTATTTACAATTAAAATATTATCAATAATATAAACATAAACAATGTGGGTGAAATTTGCAGTCACAACCACATTCAATATTAATGTGGTTTTGTACAAAATCACTTAAATAGAAGTAGCATACATTATTTACAATTAAAATATTATCAATAATATAAACATAAACAATGTCGTTATCCGCACAGTGAAAACTTGAAAGATTTTTCCACACAATGAACATTCTTTGCACTTTTGCATGTCCTATAAACAAAGGTTCTGCTAAATTAAATTTGTTTTTCTACACAACTTTGTGTGCACTTCGCACAACTTTTACTCAATTGACTAATAATATGCACTATTTATAGCTAAAATATTAGTAATTAGTGCAAAGTACGAATATTCGCACAAACAACACTTCCGCACAAGAGCCTAAAAAAATTAAATATTAGCAATAAATTCGTATGTGTCAATCATTTAATAAACTAGCTACTCGCTCTAGTGGATTCTAGCCTTGTGTGTGTGTGGAGGAAGCATGTATAGATAGAGCATGTCTGAAAGAAGTTATGCAAAGCAAGTAGTGTAGAACAAACATGGGTTGAGACATAAATGTGGATGAAATGTGTACCTTTCCGCACAATCGAGTCGTGTGTCCAGATATAGCGTGCACAAAAGAAGTTGCGTAGACATCATTGTGTGGAGCAAGAAGTGCGGAACACGAATGGGTTGAGCCAAACATGTGGAAAAAATATGTAGACCTCTCCACACAATAGAGTTCTTCTGTACTTTGTACATATGCATAATTTGAAACATATTCAAAAATACAAAAGAATATTCGGAGATATGAAAATAAGCATAATTTACACTTAAAATGTCACCAATAATATTGTATATGTCAATTGCTTACTAAAATATTAGCAATAAAATTTGTTAATGCCAAAATAATTATCATTTAATAATATGGCTCACCAAAAGACATTATTGAGTACGAAGGTAGCTTCCACTCTGCAAAAATATTTATGCAAAAAAATCAATTAAATAGCACTAGAGGCAAGGACTACGTTGCATTGCAATTATTCCCCTTGTTTGAATATGTCAATATGGTTTATTGTGGTGAGTAATCAATTTGTTTTTGTTAGCTATTAATAAATTACGTGTTTGTAATTATTCTCTTACTATTATTAATTTATAATTAAATATAAAATTACATTTTCATAATTAAATAGGTTTCCATTTAAGATTTAGAACAAATTTATATAAAAATATGATTTGAGCAATCTATTCCATGGCAATTAAACCCACATACAAATAAAAACCATCAAACCCAACTACACATGGAAATAATTACATTAAAAGATAACAAGTCAAATTAAAACTTAACATTGAGTGATTTTCCCTCTATTGTTGCAAAAGAGAATTTTATTTTTAACATACCCCAACTCATAAATGTAGGAATTTACAGGGTAAGTTCCTCAGACAGAACACCAAAAGACACCGCTCACAAACAAATCACAGATCAATACACCAGTATTTTGACGTGGTTAAAACCCTCAAAGAAGGAAACAGTCCACGGCCTGAGCCAACGCGGCCACTTCAGGCAATTTATTCATAAAAGAATGAAAATTTACATAAGCTTCTCCCGTGAATGGTTAACCTACAAATGATCCTCCATGCGCTTTAAATAGAATTCATGGACCAATCAGGTGTTAAGCCACGAATCAAGTGTCGGTAATACCGAGGAGAGAATGAACCGTCAGATCACTACATGTCATGACCGTCGGATTGTAAGTTACAAATGTACATAGTAAAGAAACACACTTTACCTAACTCTATACTAGACCAAGTTATACTTAACTATTCCTATGTGTCGGAATATCCT
>APFE031342634.1:14526-59601 GCA_000404065.3 Pinus taeda | reverse complement strand
AATGGAATAAGTCTATATCCTTTGACATCTTTAGAATATCCAACAAAAATACATTTTTCACTCTTAGGTTCTAAACCTTTATGTTTCTCATCTGGAATATGGGCCCATGCTTCACTTCCAAAAACACGAAAGTGACTCACATCTGGTTTAATTGAGCCCCATACTTCTTCAGGAGTGATATTCTTTAAAACTTTAGTAGGAGTGTGATTTATTATGTAATTTGAACAGTTAATTGCTTCTGCCCAATAATTAAGACTAAGTCCTTTAGATTGAAGCATACAATTAGCCATTTCCTTTAAGGTACGATTGTTCCTTTCAACTACACCATTTTGTTGTGGAGTATATGGAACAATATGTTGCATTTGAATTCCATTCTCAGTGAAAAAGTTGATGAAGTCGTTTCTAACATATTCTCTGCCATTATCAGATCTTAGTTTCAGAATTTGATGTCCAGATTGTTTTTCAACAAAGGCCTTAAAGGCCAAGAATTTTTTAAATACTTCACTCTTGAGTTTTAAGAAGTATACCCAAGTGCGTCTAGAGAAATCACCAATGAAAGTTAAGAAATACTTGTAGCCAAAGAAGGAAACAACTGAAAGTGGACCACATAAATCACTATGCACAAGATGTAGAGGGGCTGAGGCATGCCAAGAGGCACGTTTTTCAAAACTGTCCCGATGATGTTTTCTGAGTACACATCCAGAACAAACACCATCTCTGCAAGATACCATTGGAAGACCTGTCACCATATTTTCTTTACATAGATTCTGAAGGGAGCGATAGTTTAAGTGACGAAATCGCTCATGCCAAAGTTTGCTCACTTCATCATTCTGAGCAACAAATACTGAGGGAAGATTTGATGACCCAAAGTTGTGAAACTTATACAACCTTGTAGAATCATCAGCAATGCCAGTAGCTAAAATCTGTCTAGGATCCTTTAGGTCCTTAATTACAACATCGTGAGGTGAAAATTCAACGATTTTAACTTCACCTGAATGAGTTATCTGAGATACAGATAGAAGGTTGGAGGATAAGGTTGGAACACATAATACATCATTAAATTGACCATTGTCTATATGAACAGTTCAAGTCCCTACAACACTAAGAGATCTATTATCACCAACATATATATTTTTGGTGTTACAATCATTTAAAGAAGAAAACATGGCTTTATTTTTGTCCATGTGATAAGAAGCTCCAGAATCAATGAGCCATTCATGAGAATGAGAGGAAGAAGAGACATTTAATGCATAGCCAGACCGAGATGCTTGACAACCACATGCAGAAAGTGCCATTCCTGAAGATGAATTTGAAGAGTGTTCCAAATGGATGTTATGCTTCTTCATTGCTGCTTCCAAGGCTTCCATCTTCTTAAAGCATTTAGATTCTAAGTGGCCATCTCGATTAAAAAAGTGGCATTTTCTATCAGTCTTCTTCCCTTTGTTTTTATTTGCCTTATCATTCTAGTGAAATGATTTTTCATTTTGAGGTTGAAATTGCTTAGGACCCTTGTTTGGTTTAGGACCATTCTTTTTAGGATATTACTTCTTAGGATTCTTTGAATTTGGTTGCTGCTGTGCGGTTAACACTTTCTTAGAAGAGTTTCCAAGATTAAGAAGACCAAGGTGTAAGAGTTTTTCTTGTTCTCTTATTAAAGAATCACAAAAAGCATCAAAGAAAGGGGGCTTGTAGTTGTGTCCTTGAGAAATGAAGGCTTCTCTTGTAGAATGGAAGGTGGAAACAAACACAGAGTAGGTTGGTCCCAACTTAGTAAAAATGCAATAGATAAGGGCACTATCTTCTTTCTTAACCTTAACACCTTCCAAGAGAAGTCTAAGGGGTCCTTCCAACTTGGACAAAATCTTCCAATGTAAGAGAAATTATTGGGGTCCAATGTAAGCAACTCATTTTCAAGTTGATGGGCTTAGTTCATTTTATCCAAAAAACTTTAGTAATCTGCTTCATTGCTTCATCAGGAGTATCAAGTTCTGCAATATGGAATCTAAGATCGGGAGAGATAGACATCCCTATCAACCCACGTGCTTGATCTTGCCTATTTTCCTATTTAGCTACCTTCTCTTCATCTTTCGGCTTGGTTTCTTGGCCTGAGGCTATTCGGTAAAGACCTTTACTTCTAAGTAAATCCACAATGTAGGACCACTATTGGAAGTAGTTGGTGTTGTCAAGAATAACTTGGCATGGACTTTCCATTTTAATAGAAATTGAAGCTATATATGCTAAAACTAAGTTTTCCAATGGAAATATCTCGAAAAATTAGGCTGGTTAAAAAAAAAAAGGCTCTAAAAATGGCTTCCGGATGAAGAAGTTATGGCTTTTTGAAGAAAAGTTGATGAAGGCACCGACAAAGTGCGGGAATGTGTAGAAATGAAAAAAACGCCCATTTTCCAACAAAAAATGAGATTTGAACCCAAGATCTCTACTCTCATAAATTAGCTTTGAACCAAGTGAGCTAAACAAAAAGTTTGAGAGAGAGAGAGAGGGGGGGGGGGCTTTGTTTTCTTTTGGTCACTAATGCTTTGGATTGCGTGCTTGCTTGAGAAAGCTCTTTTTCTCCCTACAAAACAAAAACACAAAACCCAATACGGACATACAAAAAAAACAAGCCTTACGGCTTAAAGTTAGCTTTACCCGGAAACTAAATATTTTCCTCAATATTTCTGATTTTCCGAGATCACACTAAGGCGCAGCGGAAAAGAGCATACGCATGAGAAAAATCCTTCCTTTCTGTTTCTGATTTGCCCAGATCGCACAGAGTCACAGGGCAAATAGCATACACAGAAATGAAAGGTATATATCCGGTAATAAAAAAGAGCTAAATAAACCAAAACCGAAATAAACAGAGAGAAAATAACTGTAAACTGCAAATAAACATTGTATACCTCCAGATCTTAAAAATGACGGAGCTAGGGCTACCGGAAACCTTTTCGCATGAAACGAAAGGGGTTCCTCACTGGAACAGATGCTCCTAAAATAACAAAGCAGTCCTTTCGGCCCGAAAGCAGTCAGAAACAGCAGATCTAGGAGATGGCAGTCAGATGCAGTTGTACTGGCTTCAGATTTGGATCACCAATGGACACGGCCCTCAAATAGCTCTGATACCATGTAGGAATTTACAGGGTAAGTTCCTTAGACAGAACACCAAAGGACACAACTCACAAACAGATCATAGATCAATACACCAGTATTTTGACGTGGTTAAAACCCTCAAACAGGGAAACAGTGCACGGCCTGAGCCAACGCGGCCACTTGAGGCAATTTATTAATAAAAGAATGAAAATTTACATAAGCTTCCCTCGTGAACGGTTAACCTACAAATGATCCTCCATGCGCTTTAAATAGAATTCATGGACCAATCGGGTGTTAAGCCACGGATCAAGTGTCGGTAATACCAAGGATAGAATGAACCGTCAGATCACTACATGTCGTGACCGTCGGATTGTAAGTTACAAATGTACATAGTAAAGAAACACACTTTACCTAACTCTATACTAAACCAAGTTATACTTAACTATTCCTATGTGTCGGAATATGATAACAATAAAATATACACAATCCTAACACTCCAAAAAAATTTAAAACATTTAAAAAATATATAGAGAGTGTGATAGAAGTTTTGTAGATGTCATTGTGCGAAGAAAGTAATGCAAAACAACCATGGGCTGAGACAAAAATGTGGACAAAATACATAACCCACTAAAATATTAGCAACACTATTGTATAATATTAGTGTTTGCTTTGGTGTTATTATGAATATAAGTATTTACTGTTTAATACTAGAATATTAGAAATAGAAGCATTTTGTGCCAAGTGCGACGAAATACACATTGAAAGCTTCCTTTGCACAATAGACTTCCTCCACACTTCCACACATATGCCTAATTTGAAACATATTCGGAAATACAAATATCTGCATTATTTACAATAAAAATATTATTGATAATATAAGCATAAAATATGCAATTTTAATATTAAAATATATAATCAATTAAATAACAATAGTATGCATTATGACCACATCTTTCGGTAAAAATCACGTAGGAGACAATCTCGTCGACGCATTTCAAGCCAACCATTATGATTCATCTTCAAGACAAGATGAGAAACCAAATCTAAGCAACAAAATAAATAGATGAAGAGAGAAGCTAACTAGCGGTCAGAATCTGTCAGCTAGTTTGACTTAATATCCATTATTAATAATTTTTTATATTAAGATTTGACCAAGAAAAAAAAAAGGTACTAAACTAAATATATTTAGGGAACAATTATTATTAAAATGAATTGTAATGAATAAATGATATTATAAAATAAATTCTATTAATATTACAAATCAAATCATTTTTTAAATAAAATTTATTAAACCAAAAAGGTATACTATTATAGGTAATACTATTAGTAAGAGTTAGTATTATAATAACTAATAATATTAAAAAAATAGTGTTAAATTAGTATAATAAATTTATTCTAAAAAAATGTATATATAGAATTTTAAAAAAAAAATAATAAATAAATAAATATATTATTAATTTTTTTTTTTTATTTCTCTATGATTATAAATATTTTGTAGAATAAAATGTATTAATACTAATTTAACAATATTGTATATAATATTATTATTCAGTATAATATTATTTGATTTATAATTTGATAGTAATAGTATTACTAATTATTTGAAAGAATAAAATTATTAATATTAATTTAACGATATTGTTTATAATATTATTATTTATTATAAAACTAATTCTTAGTAATAGTATTACCTATAATAATAGTATATCGGTCTTGGTTTAATAACTTTTATCAAAAAATCTATTTGATTTGTAACATTAATACAATTTATTTTAATAATATTATTTATTCGCTAGAATTCATTTTAATAATAATTGTTCCTTAAATATATTTAGTTTGACACCCTTTCTCTTTCTTGGTCAAATTTCAATATAAAAAAATATTAACAATGGTTATTAAGTCAAACTAGTTGTTATATTCTAACAGCTAGTTAGTTTCTCTCTTAATCTATTTATTTCGTTGTGTGGTTCCTCATCTTGCCTTGTAGATGAATCAAAACGCATCGACGAGATTGTCTCATGTGCGATTTTTACCAAAAGATATTGTCATAAATATTATGGATTACAGAAGTTTGAATTCAAAAATAGTATGCATTATTTACAACTAAAATATTATCAATAATCTAAAGATAGACAACGTTATCGAGAAAATACGCATTATTTAATATTAAAATATTACTAATAAAATCCTATTGTAACATAAATGTTTTTGATAAGTTAGATATTTTTAAAAGAGGGTATAAAAAAATAGAATAAGAGGATGAAAATATAAAAAAATTTGAAAAAAAATATGAAAAGAACCCAATGAAAATAAAAACAAGTGTGCAAGTGAGCAAGCTCAAATGTAGGAATGGGAAATGACCGGAGGCGGGAACTGAAGCTTTGCTACCTTCAATGGCGATCACTCCTATTCGGCTTGTAGGGACTTTCTCCCTGGCTCACAATCGATTGCTCAGAGGAGATAGCAAGTCAGCAGGCGCACCCTCTCCCTAGGGAATAGAACCACGTTAGGAAGAGGTAACAACTAGTTTTATTCATATACAAGATGGGTTTTTATGGCTTAAGCCACACTTTCTAGCCCTTGAGCTTCTCGGCGGGGGCACTGTCCTCCTGTTTTCCTTGCCTGAGCGTCTATCATGACTTCTCCTACCACTGCTCGGTGGAATGGTGGCTAGGGCACTGAGAAAGCCGATTTTTGTTGACGACATACCATTTCCTATCCTACATCTGCCTCCCCCTGTCATCTGTTTTTACACCAACTGGATGCTGCGTGCATGGTTCCGGGAGCTTGGTCTTTATGCGCCCGGGTTCTAATCTGCTCTAGATATTTCCTGTGTACGGGAAAGGGCACTGTCTACAGAGGGCCGCATTTTTCTTAGAGCTACGACAGAGCACACAAATAATGACCCTAATGAGCCAAATCTGGAAGTAGCAAGAAGCAGAAAATATACAAAAATCTGGGATGTAGTGTGTCTTGTTGGAAGTTTGCCCATTTCAAAGGATTGTAACCCCAACCCGCCTAATGCATCTCGTGTATGTGAAGAATGGATAAACATTTTCGTCAAAAAGACTGGGGGTACCCATCATTGTATGAGGCTTCGAAAGGGGTTGAATATATAGGAAATAAAGAAGGTAATATGGAACCAAATTGGCATCCCCACCATTTACCAAAACCTGGTTTTCTCTAGTCGTTGTCTACAAGACCTCCTCACTCTTCAGGACTATGGTATCAACAATCAATCAACCATTTTCCTAAATCTGCGTCTATGTGGATGTTACAATGGAGCCAACTCAAAGGACTCTGGCTCTTTTCATGATGCAGTCAAAGGAAAAGGCAAATTGCAGCAGAAAACAACACCAACACCAGAGTTACCAGGTCCCTATATAGTGGAACAAAAAAAATGGAATCCCCTACGCTCCAAGTGCATCTACCAGAGGTAACTGAACTACATACGGAACTATCCAATAATGTTGTCATTTGTAGATTTAATGGTTACTGGCCAAAATCTAATGATCTGCATCATTAGATTTACAATACATCGACAACAAACTATGATATGCATTTATGCTCTAAGGGATTTTTCATTGTTGGCTTCAGCTCAGCCCAAGATAGAGACAATATTATCAATCAGGAGCCTTGGTTTTGGGGCAATGTTGGCCTCTTCATCACCCCTTGGTTTGATGAATTTGATGCAAACACTATGAAAATTTCCATAATGCATGTTTGGGTGAGGCTCCATAACCTCCCTCTACACTTTTGGCATTACAAAGTTTTATCAGCTATTGGGAATTCCCTAGGGAAATTCCTAAAAATAGATGAAGACAAAGTCAGCAAGGGAATTTTCACTTTCACCAAAATTTTTGTTGAGGTGGACCTCAGTAAGGGACTACCTGATCACATCTCATTGAACTACAACAATTCATTGAGGACTCAACCACTCGACAATGAGAATACTGCTTTCAGATGCCGCAGCTGCCTACAAACTAGACACCTCCAATATAATTTCCCGCTGACCAGAAAGGACACCAAAGGAAGAAAGAAACAACAAAAAAGGCCTAAATGCTGGCAGCACACTGATCTGATGGAAGAAGAGGAGGACTTGCAGTTAGAACCACCAGAGAACCAAACAGAAATTGGTTTATACACGCGTCAGCAAATTAATCATGATGATTTTTCCCCAAATACTCATATGGAGCCAAAACATATACATCAGCAACCAGAACCTCAGCTGGAAGTTAGTGGAATAAAAAGATCTCATGGATCAGAAGGATATGAATCCAACAAAGCGATACCATTGAACACACCAGAAAACCAGTTGGCCATTATTCCACCCACTTCCGAATTGGAGGGTTGGAGGAGGGTGGAGAAGAAAAAGGGCAGAAAAGCATAGGCATGCTGATATTTTTTTGTTTTCTATTGTAACTTTTTTGTCCTCTTCATGGACAGTTTCTGCATATGCTTATAGCATCTACTACATGTAATTTTGTCATATGAATAAAATTATGGATTTTTTCTTCGGAGAAAAAAAAAAAAGAAAAAAAAAAGAAGCAAGCTCAAATGCCACTAGAAATAATTCTTCTTTGAATCATATAGTATAATCATGATCAAACATAATTAAAATGTTTTTAGATTAGGAAATAATTCAACCAAACTCTCTAATCTTGGTTGAAATTAGTAGATAGGATAGATTAGAGAAAAGTTAACAAAGCATTTAAACTTGGTCTAGAATAGGGTTAGAAGTAACCTTAGGAAATAAAGGAGGGTCTTCTAGATCAAATGCGCCCTTAGAATATATTAATCATGCTTTAGATAGATTAATCTTGGTTAATAATGAACTAATCATGTCATTTAAACATGATTAGCAATTTGTAATAAGCATTAAACATTGAGTTTTATTATAAGGTTGAGAGACAACATTTGTCAGCTTGTGATATCTCAAAGGAACTTTGCAACGGCCATGATTTTCCCCTCCCGGATCAACAGTGGGGAAACAACTTCGCACCCCCTCATCCCATTTCCCGTTAATAGAAAGGGGGGGTCTGAAAAGCGACATTGCTTTTTCCGGGCCCATGCAACGTGGTGCTTCCTCGCGAATTCACACCCCCCTCACTGAAAACCATATACAACTACCCCGTCTACGAAATCCGCATATCACTCCTTTGCTCCCGCCAACAATCACCACGTCACCTTCCATACTTTACCTACCACTAATTACACCACACCACTTGTCATTTTGTCATTTGCTCACCACCTATTCTCGTTACCATTTACCCGTTATACACTTATCTGTTGCAAATTTCCCATTTCCCATTAATACATCTAAATCTCGTTTTGTAATGGTTCTAACCACAATAGTAATTGATCTAAGTCTTATAAAATCCATCTTGTCATCCCGCACGAATCTCCTAACTGAGTTGTTACTATTTTTAATTGCAGGTGTTGTTTTCAGTTTTCACAACCCTTAGTATTGCCAACATCTCTCAATCCTAGCAAATTCAGAGCCCACTAACATTGACAGATATTCATCACTTACTCAGGTACCTGTTCAACCCAAAGCTCTGTCCTTCTTTTCCTTCCTCAAATTCCTCAGACATGTTACCAAAGGGAAAGGGCCAATCCTCTAGTAGAAAATCAAAGAGTGAGGATAACCCTAAAACCTTTGCTACCCTGGACCTCGACCATATGCCATTGGAAAACCAATATTATAAGATTTCCAATACTGAGTGTGAATTTGACCTGTTCGTATTACACCACTTGTTGAAGCAAAACTACCTAGATGAACAAGATGAAATTAACCTTTGGGATTCATTTTCCCACAGACAAACTATTTTCATGATCTTGTCATGTGGTACCAAGCTAGATACAATCCACTGCAAAGAACCATTGTGGCAGAGAATGGAGACATTCTGATCTCAATTGTAATTAAAACTATAAACCAGATGTTCCTTATTCTTGGAAGTGACTCCCTCATCCACTTTTCTGCAGCTGTCCTTATGGATTTGTATCATAAGCTCACCTTTCCTTAGAGAGCCTAAATTTTTGAGATTTTCCTTCTAGAAGATTCTCAACTTCCCAAGAAAAATCCCCCTTATCCAGTTTGTATGTTCCCAAAGAAAGTGTAACAGATCAGTGCTTTAGTTTCTTGCCTTTTAGGGTATCAATCAGATGAGTTGCTAGATGAGCCTATTCTAGGCTCTCTATCTATTTTCTCTAATGAACACAAGTGAGAATTCATGTTTAATTTTAGTCAAGTTTTGGCTGATAATATGCATGAAAAAATGATCAAGATTAATACAAAAGGCATGTTTAAATATGCATTTGTATTAGTCTTTATGTTTCTTTTCAGCACAGATATAAGTTTACAATAACTTTACATAAACAAGAAGATCAAGGGATTAACCAATCAGTGATACAATGGACTTCATTAGGCAGGAAAAACTCAACAGAGTTTAAATTTACAGACTTCATAGACAATTTTGTTCATACAGTTGCAAGGCTTCTTAGCAGTCAGAGTGAGCCAAGGATTAGTTCAGAGATAAAAAGGATTTTGCACTTGCGTGAGAAAACAAAAAATGGAGACTGGTATCTATACGAAAATTATACAGAGATAAGGCTATATGGATGTGAGTTGGATCCCTACAAGATTCCTAAATATGTTCCAATGAGGATTTTCTCTCTAGAATACATAAGGAAAATGATCAATATGGATGAAATCCACTTTGTCTCAAGTAAAATAAAATCACAATTTAAGATCAAGATCTAAGTGGGATCATCATATGTAATACCAGAACAACAGGAGATGAGGCAGACTCAATCCTCAAGCAATTCAATTTTCAGCCCAGTTTCACCTGGCCATATGACCCATTCAACATAATTTCTAATTTAAGGGTGGAACTCAAAAGCACACCTTATAATCATACCCCCAGACCATAGATCAAGAAGTTCATTAGTCAAGGCTAGTGGGAGGAAAATACACTACAAGAAGAAAAAGAGAAAATTCTATCCACATCCACAATCCACACTCTAGTACCTCAAGATAAATAGGGAAAAAGGAAAAGGGAAGAACCTTCATCTTCACCATGTATAGAAATAAGTGCCCCAAAAACCATCATTCAACAGAAAAAGCAGAGGACACATCTCAAATATGTCACCATTCAAGATTAGGAAGAACATGAAACTATTGTTATGTTTGGTTTACAGGTCCAGAGGAGCTCTTCCTTGATACCCTATCCTCCTCAGCCTCACAAAATCCTTTAGAAAGATCACAGTCAACAAAATTGTGTGAACATGATGATCCCAATATCTTCAGTAAGTTTTTGCAAATTAAGAAAAAAATGAAACACTCAAATCCATCACCTATGCTCAGTTGTGGGAGTAGACTTCTACCTCCCAACATAGGTTGTTAACAACATTTTATAGTGAGAAAGGAAGGATGCAAATGGCATTCTTATAGGCTCAAGTACCATCTCCAACAACCCCTTCAGACTATAATAAGACTATCTTCTCATTTGATGCAAAGCAAATACATCCATTGACCGTGACAAATATTGCTATAGAAATTTCAATGTTAAGGACATCTCTCACCAATGTTTAGACACCATTAAAATTGGATAAAATTTCGTCATTAACAAAGGACACTAAAACCAAAACATTGGAAGATTTGGTGATCAAGTTGGGTTATGGTCCCATTGATGTCAAATCAGTGGAGACGATCCTCAAGAAAAAGAATGCATACATAGCAGCACTTAGGAAACAGTTGAAGTTACCTTCTATAGAGGATCCATAAACAAAAGAGATAGAAGAAAGTGAGCAGCATAAAGAAGACATGCTCAAATTGATCATTGAGAAAAATATACACATAAAGGAGATGGAGGAACAGATGGAGAAGCTACTTAAAGAGAAAGAAGAGGTTGCAAAATTGACTATAGATCCAATAACAACCATACTAATCACAATTGCAAGGATATCAAGGGATTCAACATCAATACCAGATGATTTGAACAAAGTTATGCAGGACCTATCTCTTCACGGACAAGAAAATGCTAAGCTATAGCAAAAAGTTAAGAATCTAGAAGCACAGAAGATAGAAAATGATACCCTCTTGGTGGAAGAAATGCAAAAATCTAACCAACTTACCAAGAATATTAATCAATCAGAAAATCAATCACTGATGGTTCACACCTTGGCCCCAGCCAAGGAAAGAATTTGGTTGGATATAAATCATTCCATAACTGATATTTGGCCATCCATTCAGATTATTTTTGAATGAGTTAATTGATAGGTGCAAAACAACCATTAAACAAGTCAGAACAACAATGGGACAAAAAACAGCTAAGGCTACATCCATGATCAATGTGTTGAACTGAAAGACTAGATCAGAGTTAGAACATATCTAGATTGTAGATAGGATAGAGACCATCATAGAAATCAAGAAGGTGTTGCAGAAAAGGAATTTAATGACTCAATTGGAGACTAAGTGTCAAACTCTGGAAAATGTTGTTAAGAGATTTCATATTATATTTAATTTGCTGAATCAAAGAGGATTGCCAGGGTTAGTAGCACCCAATGACAGATTAATCAAATTGGAAGATTATTGTGAGAAACTTTACACTATTTCAATAGAAAAGTCCAAATTTGCAAGTATCAAAGACATGTCACATGTAAAGCTTTCGTAGAAGCCTTGGAGTTTGATTTAATTATGAAACATGAAATCAAGCACATTTTCATCAACAAGCCAACTTTTGAGAAATATACTGAAGTAGAAGAAGTTTATAGAAAGCTAAGAAATATTTCTATACCAAATGATGAAAGGTGGAATCAGTTGTGCGATATTATCAAGTAAAATTTCTTATCTCCAACAAACAAACAACAAGACATCACATTTTGGGGCCAAGTCATCAACAATTTCCTTGAATATAGTGCCAACAACCTCAACAATTTAAGCATTCCTACATTTTTGTACTATTTTTGTAAATCGGTTAGATGTTTCTAGAATCCAAATATTTTTTATAAATAAGTAGCAATTCGATGTATTAAAGATTGAACCCTCAAATGAGTTTTCTAAAGAAAAATTATATCAAACTGAAATGAATTTATATTAATGAAAGGATTTTGGATTTGCTTCAAACAGGTTGTCACTTTGTGATTTTTTTCTTATGTTTTCACTTCATTTTTTTGTTCTACATGTATTTAAGTTTTTATGAAGAAAACTAGGTAAGAGAAAATTGAATATCATTCTATCTTGAACCCCCTATAAAGTTATAATCTATTTTAGAGATTAGTTTACTGGACTATTTGTCTTTATAATCTCCTCTACATTTATAAATTGTCAATCATCTTCATAAGAATAAATATATTTTGTTGGGCTATAAACATTGTTTACTTGCATTCTTTATTATGATTAACTAAAATTTAGTTTGAATATTTAGGAAATCATAGCATCTTACATCTTTTCGTTTCCACACACTTTTAAATCAAATTACTGTTCAGAGGTAAAGAATCAGCACTTTCTAAATATTTAGTATTAATAAGGTTTAAGAACCTGCCTTAATCTGCTCATCACATTGGTCATCCAAAAAAAAATTAAAACAACAAAAAATTTTAGATGCTTTGGCACAATTACTTAACCTAGAATTATCTCAGAGAACAACAAATCCTTTTATGCTAAGTGGCGCAATCCACACATTGAAAACTTCCTCCACACAATAAATTTCTTCTGCACTTCCACACATATGCCCCATTTAGAAATATGAAAATATATTTAGAAATATGAAGATAAGCATTATTTACACTTAAAATATCACCAATAATATTGTATACATTAATCGCTTACTAAAATATTAGTAATAAAAGCCTTTAATTCCATCGTATTTATTAATTAATAATATAGTTGACTAAAAGGAATTAGTGAGTACAAAGATATCTTCGACTCTCTGAAAAGCTTTATGCAAAAAGAATCAATTAAATAGCGGTAGAGGCAGGGGTTTACTATGGGTTTATAAAGGATATTTATTGTGAAATGTGGAACATATGCATTTGTGTTATACTAGAGGCATGTGTTTTCTACTAGCAATAAAAAATCTAGAAAACGAGCTATGTGCGGGATAAAAGATGGTTTTGCAAGTGCTCTGATAGTGTGTTATTCCTCTTAATGGGATATGTGTTTGACATTTCATCGTGTAAAGATTTTACTGTCCTAAAATTTTATATTTGAAACATTATTCGAAAGGGACAAAAGTAGGATGTAGTATTTTCAAGAATGTGGGGTGCATAGGGAAATTAATGTTAAACTATTAATTTTAACCTACCATTATTATTATTTTTCATTGTGTGGAGTTTTGACTGTGTGGAAGATGACATATGCATGTTGATTTACTAAATAAATGCTTACATTGGTTGTAAAGGAAGTCACTAATGGTTTCATTTGATGTAGGGTATAGGCAACGAATTAAGTATTTCAATACATACAATTGTAATGCATGGATATTACATTAGAAAATTATATATTATCGAGCAATGGAACACATAAAATATTACAGAAATATAAAAACACAAAACGCATAAACCAAGAGAGACACATATACATGGATCACCCAGTTTGGGCTATGTCCACAAAGAAACAACCAATCCTTCCTTTTATATTATCTAGTAAACTGAAGAGATACAACCTACAGAAGATCCATTGTAACACCATCTTTACTCTCAATCTCCTCTCTCTTTCTCACTCAGAATACAGATCTACATAGACGCAATAAAATTCCCTCATATATGGTGAGGGGTTGCCTTCTAGGGAAAAAAACCCTAAATTAAACATAACTTCTACCATTAAATCTCTGCCTAATGAACAACCTAGAATGACTAGAAATTACTATACTTTTACAAGGAAATTTTACATCTATTGTTAGCTTTGGGGGCATTTCCCCCGAAATCCCCTGCCAGGGGTGGGCTCCCCAAAGGATGCAGCCGCCCCGCTGGACCCCACCTGCAACGAATATTTTACCGGCAGCGTTGCCACCCCATTTCGAACTGGGGTCCAATGTGGCAATACCTCTGAATACAGAAGATAATCAAGCTCCACACCCAACAATCTCCCACTTGGAGACTGATTATAGCAACTCCACCGTTGCTTCATTTGTTGGACAATGACTCCTCTTTGGACCTGGCTTTTTCTCATCTTCTTCATCATATTTGAAGACCAATCGAAATTGAGGATATTCTCAGTTTCTCCATGGTTATAACTTTTGTGAGCATATCTGCAGGATTCTGGCTAGTGTGTATCTTTTCCAGCTTCAACTCTCCATCTTCCAACACTGATCGTATGAAATGGTACTTGAGCTGTATGTGTTTAGTCCTAGAATGAAATGTTGAGTTCTTTGCAAGATGAATGACACTTTGGCTATCACTGCATAACGTGCCCATATCATGCTCCTTACCCAATTTACCCATAAACCTTTGTAACCAAATCATTTCTTTACTGGCCTCTATAGCAACAACATACTCTACTTCTGTTGTTGAAAGTGCAACAACACTTTGGATTTTTAAAACCCAACTAACAGTTGTTCTACCTACAGTAAACACATATCCTGTAGTGCAACTCCTGTTATCTCTATCACCTGCCATATCTACATCAACATATCCCTGTAGAGAAATGTTTGAACCACCAAAGCATAATGCTTGATTTGTGGTACCTTTCAAATATTTGAGAATCCATTTCACTGCCATCTAATGTTCCTTTCCTCGACTGTTCATGTACCTGCTTACAACTCCCACTGCATGTGCAATATCAGGCCTTGTGCAGACCATTGCATACATTAAGCTTCCAACTGCTAATGCATATGGAACTTGAGACATATAATCCATGTCTTCTTGGGTCTTTGGGAACATTTCCTTACTAAGTTTAAAATGGCTCGCAAAAGGTGTACTAACTCGTTTTTCATTGTGTATATTAAATCTTTTCAACACCTTTTGTATGTACTCATTCTGAGACAATGTTAGTTTGCGATTTTTCTATCTCTAGTTATTCTCAGGGAAAGTTTGTTTTGCAACTCTGAAATCCTTCATTGCAAATGAATTTGCCAATTTTCTTTTCAGCACATTTATTTCCTGCATGTTAGACGCAACAACAAGAATGTCATCCACATACAATAACAATATGATGTAGTTGCCATCATTTTTCTTTTTCAGATAAACACAACAATCAGAGTGACATCTAGTATAACCTTGTTCAGACATAAACTTGTCAAACTTTAGATACCACTGCCTTGGAGCCTGTTTTAAGCCATACAAGCTCTTCTTCAACTTGCATACTAGTTTCTCTTTCCCTTTTACCTCATATCCTTGTGGTTGCTGCATATATATCTCTTCCTCCAAATCCCCATGGAGAAAGGCTCTCTTTACATCTAATTGCTCAAGATGCAAATCTTCAGCTGCTACTAAACGTAGAATAGTTCTGATTGAAGTCATTTTAACAACAGGAGAAAATATTTCATCAAAATCAATACCTTTCTTCTGTGCAAACCCCTTCACCACAAGTCTAGCTTTGTACCGCTTTTCTTACATATTCTTCCTTCAGCCTGTAAACCCATTTATTTTGCAATGTAGTTTTACCTACAGGCAACCTGACTAAGTCCCAAGTCTGTTTGTGCATTAATGAGTCCATCTCTTCTTCCATGACTAGCTCCCACTTCTTCCTGATTTCAACCTGCATTGCTTCTTCATAACATTTCAGTTCACTAGAATCAGTCAACAATAAATAATATAATGAAGGAGAGTATTGTTCAGGGGGTCTAATTATCCCAGTAGATCTTCTAACACCACTTTCAGGTGTTTGGGGTGTCTGTTGCTATTGTGGTGGTTGTTGTTGTTGTGGTTGTTGATTATTATTATTTTCAGGCACCTTTACTTTTTCAATGATCTCATCAAGCACTGTGTATTCCTTGTTTTCTTTTTCCTGTTTCCTTTCTTGCAACTGATTCTTATACAAGACCTTTTCATTGAATATTACATCTCTGCTCCTAATGATTTTGTGATTTTCATAATCATATAAGCGATAACCAAAATCAATAACACCATATCCAATAAAGGTACATTTCTTTGATTTTGCCTCAAGCTTTGTTCTATTTTCTTTATTAATATGGACAAAGGCCTCATAACCAAAAGGCTTTAAAACGGAGTAGTTTACCTTTTTACCTGTCCATGCTTCCTCTGGAACACCACCATCCAAGGAACTTGAAGGCCCTCTGTTTATTAGATAAATAGTAGTATCAACAGCATCTGCCCAAAATTGTAAAGGCAATCCTGCATGCAATCTCATGCACCTTGCACACTCCATGATTGTTTTGTTTATCCTTTCTGACACACCATTTTATTGTGGTTTTCTTGGAACTGTCTTCTCTTTCCAAATTCCATGCTCTGAATAGTACCTATCAAACTCGTTGCTACGTTATTCACCTCCATTGTCTGATCTGAGACACTTCAATTTCTTTCCTGTCTCAATCTCAACCAAAGCTTTCCATTTCTTGAAAGTATCAAATACATCAGATTTATTCTTAATACAATAAATCCAAGTTTTTCTAGTTGCATCATCAATAAAAGTAACATATTAATGAGAGCCACCGAGAGATGATACCTGAGCAGGTCCCCATACATCTGTATGCACAAGCTGTAATTTTTCACTCTTCTTTTCTTTCCCAACTCTGAGAAATGTAACTCTCTTCTGTTTTCCATAAATGCAATTCTCACAGAAGTCCAAATCAACATTCTTCAAACCTAGCAACAAATTTCTTGAGTGAAGGATCTTCATCCCCTTCTCACTCATTTTTCCGAGCTTATGATGCCATAATGTTGCATCTACTCCTTTGGAAGTTAAAGCATTAATAGAGTTAGAAATACCATTGCATAAATACAATGTACCAACCTTTTCGCCTTTTGTTATTACCAGGGCTCCTTTGGTGACCTTCCAAGCTTTATCTGTGAAATTTGTCACACAACCTTCACTGCCTAACTACCCTGTTGAAATTAGATTTTTCTTTAGATCTAGAACATGCCTTACCTCCTTTAGTAGCCATTGGTTTCCATTCTGCTATTTTACAAGAGCCTTACCGATTCCAAAAATTTTACAGGGTGTATCATCACCCAAACAGACTTGTCCAAAATCTCCTTGAACATAGTCATGAAAGTATTTCTTATCAGGTGTGGCATGGAATGAGGCCCCTGAATCTACCACCGAGGAATCAGTAATATTTTCGAAAGAAAGAACCAAAGCATCTTGTAACACCTCACCTATCACATTTGCTTCATGATTGTTTTCTTGCTGCGCATCTCCTTCTTTTCCCTTCCGAGATCTACCTTTAGGTTTCCTTTCTTTCCGCATTTCCACAGACTATCCTCGATCTACATTTGGATCTACCTTTCCTTGATTTACCGTGATATCCTGAGCTGTTCCCTCTTTCCATTTTTCTTCCTCTAGACTCTGCATTCAAAGCATTACCCGATGTCTCACCGGAGCTTTTCCATCACATTTCCTCGCTAAAGATAGCACCGACAACATCATCAAACTTTAAAGTACTAGATCTAGAAACAAAGTTACTAATGGCCATTAGTAAACCATTCCGACTTTTTGGCAATGAGCACAAGAATAAAAGAGCTCTAACTTCATCATCAAAGTTTACCCCTACAAACTTAACTAACTTGTAAGAGTATTAAAATCATTTAAATGGTCTGTAACAAATCTACCTTCCGACATCTTCATATTAAATAAACACTTCATAAGAAATACCTTATTTTGAGGCCAAGCGTTTTTCATATAGTTTCACTAATGCCTTAATCAAACCCTCCGTCATTGTTTCCTTTGAAATGTTGAAGGCAACCGACACTGCAAGGCACAACCGTACTATTCCGAGTGCCTTTCTATCAAGAAGGTTCCATTCTTCATCTGTCATACCCATTGGCATCTTTGTTTTTCCGCCAAATGGTAGGTACAGATCTTTCTGATATAGATAGACTTCCATCTGCATCTTCCACAACGAGAAGTTTTGGCCATTAAATTTCTCGAACCTAAATTTACCATCTTCCGCCATTGCTCCCACTTGAACCAGAAATCCTTCTCTCCTGCGAGTTTGTCAGCCAAAAAGACCGTCGGCTCTGATACCAGTTGTTAGAAAATTATATATTACGAAGTAATGGAACAAATAAAATATTGTAGAAATATAAACACATAAAATGCATAAAACAAGGGAGACACATATATACGTGGTTCACCCAGTTTGGGCTACGTCCATGGAGAAACAACCAGTCCTTCCTTTTATATTATCCAGCAAATTGAAGAGATACAACCCACAGCAAATCCATTGTAACACCCTCTTCACTCTCAATCTCCTCTCTCTTTCTCACTCAGAATACAAATCTATATAGACGCAATACAATTTCCTCATATATAGTGAGGGGTTGCCTTCTAGGGAAAAAAACCTTAAATTAAACATAAATTCTACCGTTAGATCTCCACTTAATGAACGACCCAGATTGACTAGAAATTACTATACTTTCACAAGGCAATTTTACATCTATTCTTAGCTTCGGGGGCACTGCCCCCGAAACCCCCCGCCGGGGGGGCTCCCCAAAGGTCGTAGCCATCCCTCCTGGACCCCCCTGCATCGAATATTTTACAGGCGGTGTTGCCGCCCCATTTTGAACTGGGGTCCAATGTGGTAATACCTTTGAATACAAAAGATAATCAGGCTCCACACCAAATAGATTATTTGTTATATTTGAATTGAACCAAAATTTCATGTTCAAAGGTTTGAAAAAAGATTGACATTGTTCACAATTGGGCTATAGAAGCTATTCTAAATTGATCTTCTTTCTTAACCAAGAAAAAAACAAAATAAAATAGCTATGTGAATTACTATATATCCTCGATATCCTTTCTTTCAAAACATGTGTAAAAATTAAGCATATAGGAACACGTGGCATCGATTATTTTCTTTATTTTTGAAAGGGAGACATTCAACTTAAACATTCGTAGTCAAAATCATTTGACCTTTGATTAGTTTCATTATTATTCTTATTATTATTGTTGATGTTGTTGTTGTTATTTTTGTTATCTACAAGTCCAATTATGTTAAGTGTCTAATATATATTATATATATTATATATATATATATATATATATAAATATAATATATATATAATATAATATATATATATATATAATATATATATAATATATATAATATATATATATAGATATATATATGTTAACGTCAAAATACTAATTAATTTTGGTTGAGTTGTCCGTCGAAGCATTCGTTAGGTGTTCATCATGAAATATTTTAGAATACATGTTACAAATGCATGCGAAGCTAGTTTTCAGAGGAGCTAGTTACAAATTTAATCCCCGTCTAGGTTGTACGATATTGTCTTGGTAGTTGCAAACCATGAGGGATTGTCATTTAGAATGAAAGTGAAAAATGTGTAACCTTAGTGAAAGATTAATAGTGCATTATTAGCTCTATATGTGAGTAGTAGCAACATTTATATAATATATGGTACAATCCTCTAACAATGATGTAAAAATTTCAAATACTATATGATGTGAAAATACTAAACATGTTTGGAAAAAATACATTACTATCATATAGTTCTTATTTTTCAAGTCCTTATGTGCTATGGAATTAGAAACTGTTAATTTTCTTATTTATGTATATATTATATAACTCATATCATCATAGCAATGAAAATGAATACAAGCATAATCGATATCGTTAAGGAAAGTCATAACTATTATAAGAGGCACATTTTTGTTTTATTTATTATACTTTGATTGTATTTTCATTACACCACAACTATTCTTTTCATTTATTTTTCCCCCCATTGTTTTTGGGCCACATTTTTAATGTACTATAACCAAAAGAATTTTTTTTTAATTTCCGGGAAACATATGAAACTTTGAGATTCAGATTCAGGACAACGATTACAACGGAATAAGTACTTTGAACAATTCTATAAAACTTTTGTATTTGCTAAAATTAAAGTCTATCTAGAATTTATGTACACTATTAATGAGTTTTATTTATATCATTACGTTTTCATTAAAAACTTAGTTTCAATTATAACGTCCTTTTAAGCAGTGATTTAAGTGTAATATTTGTGAACAAACAAAATTTATTGAATTTGAATGATGTCACAGTAGACATGGACTATGGTGTGGAGATAACAATGAGAAGTGCCACAGAAACATATATTGCAATAGAAAAAACAAAACCAATGGAAACTAGTGAAGAAATAAATACAAATAGATACTTCTACGCACATTCAAATAACTTTGTCTTAAATTTTTCTTTTTTCTTTATCTGCCTTTATATTTCTATTCTTTACTCTCTTTTTTCTTTAAAAAAAAGATCAATTCAATTCTCATGACTAGGTAAAAAGAGGTAAAATCTATGCCATTGTTGATCTAAGATATCAATAACAATATAACTGGGAAGATTTTACATGGTGTTGTCTTGGTTACATATCGAACATTTTTGGAAAAAACAAATAAGTCAAAAGAGATATTTCATGTAGACTTAACATATAAGAAAGAATAAATGAAAATAACATTGTTTGTGCCAACATCGTTAATCGAACAACATGAGTCAAAGCTTATTTAAATGTTTGTGTTTCTATTAAAGGTTTTGAAATTATTCCAAAGCATAAATACGATAGTGGTGATTGTGAGAGAACTATTTGTCTAAATAGTTTTAGCAGCATAGAAAACATTTGTCCTATTTGTGTAGAGTACCAATTTTTTCCAAACATGACAATTGTGATGCAATGATGATGCCTTTCCAGTAGGCACAATTACAACTACTGCAATTTCAATGATGCAAACAAGAATTGCAATATGTTCTAGAAATCAAAGACGATAACGGAGAAAAAGAAAAGTCAATAGTTATCTTTATTTTATTTGAATGTTTTATTGTTACAAAGTTATTATCTATCCACTTGTCCCCTCCCCCCAGAAAACCCAATTTTCATTGAAATAAAAAACATGTTACGTATATGTAGGTTTGTATGTCCCAAAGTTCAAGGAAAAATATTCTTCATCTATTGTTTTACAAATTTTGCATATGTAATAGGTTCAAGTACATGATAAACTTTGTTCAGCATGCATTTTAATTCAAAGATATTTGCAACAAAATGATTTTTCGTAGATCTTGATAAAAAATATAGTTAAAAAACCAAAAAGAGTTTTCCATACTTCATAGTAAACGTACATATGTGATCTAAACAAAGGAAATAATGCTGACAGTCTAAGAAAAATTCTTTCAACGCTAAGAAGAATATTCACAGTAAGTTATAACATTTTGTTTAAATAGACATGGAAAAATAACAAAAATAAGAAAGAAATTTGATTACATGTTACTAAGCAACCTACACAAATAAATTACGAAAGAAATAAACAATGGAAGAAATGCTAGCACGCACACATAAAATAACACAATTATTTTGGGACCAATGTCCCTAGAAAAACCCAACTCTAGAAAATCGATGTAGCAGCTGAGGGTTTTATTATTATGTAGCATGGAAATAATATGAGTACAACTCGATGTTGAAATTGGCTATCCTAAAGAGAAATACTGGAAAGAAAATCTAGTGAGGAGAAATTCCTGACTCCACAGGAAAATCCCATAACTAACCTCAACTCAAATTAAGTCGTCCAAACTACCTCTAACTAGTCACTGCATCATCCTAGCACAATTGTTGTTTCTCTCAACTTGGAACATTTTCTTGTCAATCCGTTTTTCTAGCTGTTGTTTAGGAAAATGTCTCTCCTGGCCTCTAGAACCCCTGCCCAGCTTCTAGCATTGAAATTATACTTATCCCCAACAAATCGACTTTTCCTCTAAAGGCTACTATACTTCCCTGCATCAGCCTCACTATGTCTTCTCCACCTCTCTGCAAATGCACTCACTAGAACTGGAATCCTTCCTCCAACTTCATTGTCCCTAGCCCTCTCTCACTACTTCAGTTTCTCTGGATATCTCTCAGACAACTGAATGTTTCTACACAATAAATAAATCTACTCATGAAATCAAACTACTCAAGGGATTTCTCCAAGCCCCATCAACATATTCTTATAATCATCTGTTAAGAATTCAACAACCAAGATGAGATCTTAACCGATGGCTAGGATTAAATTGAAGTCAATCCATGTGAGTTTCTTGAACAATCACACCATAACTTAATTAATTATGATTAATTAATCATATTTCCTAAGTTTAGACTTAGGAAATATTTAAAAACTAACTAATAATCTAATTAATCACTTCTAAGTGGAATTTCCAGAATTTATTTTGCAGTTTGGATATCTCATGCATTCTAGTCTCTCCATAAAATTTCAAGGCTAAAACACATTTGATGCTACAAAAACTAACACTCTCTCTTAGCGAGGAATGTGTTCTAGAGTTGTCTCCTCCTCTAGCAACCCCATACCTTTGCATCATCTCTTGTCATGTTGTCGATGCCTGGATGTTGTTGACCACCAACAACTACACAACTCTTATATGTGTTGCATCTGTGTTGCTGCTAATTGTTCTAAACTACTAGCAACACTACATCTGCACTGCAACTCCCTCTCCATTTGTTGTTGTTGCAACTGCAACATTTGCAATAGAAAATCATCCTAAATACTTAATCAACTCTGATCAGTATGATACATCTGACACCTGAGCTTATAACTGCTGCAAGTATCTACGCTGTCATTGAGGCATCTGCATTGCTGTTGACTCTACATTGTACCACCTGCACTGCTTCCAACTTTGCACTGTGCTCCCTAGTATCTGATTACAACTAGACTCTAAATCTATCACTCTATCATCTTACTGCATCTACTGTCACTGATTCATCTTGCTACTAAAATACTATTGGCCCTCATAGCTAGGTGTTGATTCAAGAGGTGGATCTCCTCAAGAATCCTACACATCTGTAGCACTATGGGACTACAACCTCAATCCTAGAGGTATGTCATCAACATGGTGAAGTCTTCCTCCATGCTAGAGGACAACCTATTGATCTATGTTGATCTTGCTTCTCCTCCTTGTCCTTCCTCCTAAGAGGACATTGGGTACTTTAGTGACCAATCTCACCACATATAAAGAACTTGACCTTCAAAAGGTCCTTCTTCTTCTTACGTTTCTCCCCTTGTCCCTAATTGAGACCCTTTGATGCAAGGGCCACTTTCTCCTCCTCCTTAACCTACTTTGACCTGCTACTGCTAACACTAATGGATCTCTTCACTACGTCTCACCTCAACTCCTCCTACTGCAAATCGGCCCACATCCTATCCCACCTTGGCAAGGTTTCTCTACCCAAGATACTTTGGACAAATACCTAACACTTTTTGGAGACACTATTGAGTGATAATCACACTAGATCTATGGCTTGAGGCATTGCCCCAATAGCTGACAAATGATCCCAAATCTCTTGAATCCTGGTGAGGAAGGGGTGTATGCATTCGCCTTTCAGCATCATGGTGCATCTCATCTTCTCCTCCAGATACATTTTTTGTTACTTTGAAATTCCCTGGTATAGCATGGAATTGTATCCCACATCTCTTTGGTTGTTCTCTAGCCTGTTATGTGTGATACAATTTGATCTCAAACACCATCAAGAATCAACCTCTTTGCCCACGCCATCTCCTTTTGATATTCCTTTAGTTGATCTGCATCCATGGGGGTATCTACCACTGCATCAATATATGGCCTCATGCCATATTCATTTAGAAGGAAGGACATCCTTGCCTTCTAGATGACATAGTTGGAAGTTTCGTCCAACCTGTCCTAATCATGAATTCTAGTAGTGGCCATCTCAGATGATGTCAAAAATATCCTCTTTCCTTTTTCTCAGTTGCTGATAGGTTATTTTCACTTCCTTCTGGAGTGAGAAAAACTTCTCACAACAACTGCTAATCTGCAAGGGAATTCAAATTTCTTGAGACTAGAAGTTTCCTGAGGAAAATTTTCCCTCTCAGTGTGGGCTCTTCTTCCTCCCAACACTAGTTTTACTCTAGCAATTGTTGAAAAACTATTGCATCCAGCTAGAGATCTGCTATGCAAAAAAATATTGGTTTCTCCCTCAGCCTCTGCAAAACCTCGATCTAGAGAGATCCAATTTTTTTGTCCCTCTCTTAGAAAAATCAATTTCTCCTCAAGTATTCCACCACTTGGCCAAGGTGACTGTGCTACCTCTCATTTTTCAAACTAATGTTTCTCAATAAACAACAAAACTCCATCTTCAATTGTTGTGGAGCTCTCTAGATAATTATGTGTACTTTGATACCATGTGAAAAATTGGCAACCTGATTCCTATTGCAGCAACTAGAAATAATTCTCGTAATTGTTAAATTAATTCTTAAAAATTTATTTAATGTGTTCTAAAGTAAATGCTAAATCAATTGCACTGCAACCTAAACAAATAAAATGCGGAAGAAACAAACACTGGAAGAAATGCTAGCACACACACACATAAAATGACAATTATTTTTGGACCAATGTCCCTGGAAAAACCCAACTCGAGAAAATCGATGCAGTAGTAAGGGTTTTATTATTATGAAGCAGTGAAATAATATGAGTACAACTCAATGCCAAAAATGGATATCCTACAGAGAAATACTGTCAAGAAAATCTATTGAGGAGAAATTCCTCACTCCACGGGCAAATCTCGAAACTGGCCTCAGCTCACATTGAGCCATATAAACTGTCTTTGTTATAGATCTAGCCTGAAAATATAAGAAAATATAAATATACCCAGAAATAATAGGATAGAAATAGATAAAAGTGCTTCTTTATTAATCAAACCCTTAAGGTAGGGCAACACCATACATTCACTCCATATGGAAGGAGAACACTCCACAAGCCATATGCCTGTTCATACAATATTCCTTGACATCTCTCAATGGGGAGTCTCTAGCCTCTATATAGGCCTAATACATACAATACCATGGGTCATTACCATGGTTCCCCCAATATCATCTATCTAATACCATGGGCTTATTACATTATTGCTAACTACTTGTGGTCCCTTACATGATACGGATTAACCACCTTATTTATTACTATGGCCCATCCCATTATTACATTATTCCCTTGGGTACCTCCCTTTGTACCCCATATTATCCGCTAGGTATACTATAGGCTCTGTGCAGTCACTGCATAACCCTAGTGTAGTTGTTGTTGCTCTTAGCTTGGAATAGCTTTTCCTCTAGTCATTTGTCTAGTTGTTTTCTAGGAAACGTCTCTCCTAGCCTCTAGAACCTCTGCCCAACTTCTGGCACTAACATTATGCTTCTCCCCAACAAATCGACCTGGGAAAATTTTAGGGATAGAAAATTATCTTGAACTTTAAAACATTGACAAATATCACTAGTCCCTAATATGCAAACTATAAAATATTTATTAATGTATTTGTAAAATTATACAAATTTATGATGATTTTATAAATACTCCTTATATAATGTTGGCAATTTTTAGGGTAAAATAATTTTATATTGTAAAATTTGAGCAAATCATTTTTATAAAAAATGGAAATTGGTGAATCTTTTTTGTTTGGAAAAATCATGGAAAATTAGCCCACCTGCGAATATTTTCCCCTAAAATTTTCCATGAAATCAACTTTGCCTTTAGAGGCTACTACACTACTCTAGGTGAGCCTCACTGTGGCTTCTCTGCCTCTCTGCAAATGCACTCACCAAAACTGAAAACCTTCCTCTGAATTCACCGTCCTACCCCTCTCTCACTGTTTTGATTTATTCGGCTCTCTCTCTGGGAACTGAATGCTGCTACACAAGAAATTAATCTACTCATGAAATCGAACTGCTCAAGTGATTTCTCCAAGCCTGATTGACTTCTTCTTATAATTCTCTATTGAGACTTCAACAACAAAGATTAGATCTTAATTGATGGCTAGGATTAACTTGAAGTTGATCCGTGTGAGTTTCTAGAATATTCACACCATAACTTAATTAATTATGATTAATTAGTCATATTCCCTAAGTTTAGACCTAGGAAATATTTAAAAACTAACTAATAATCTAATTAAGTCACTTATAAGTGGAATTTCGAGAAACAATTCTGGGTATTGGAGATCTTATGCATTCTAGCCTCTCCACAAAATTTTAAGGCTAGGACACATCATATGCTACAAAAAAAAATAACATGCGTAGGTTCCGAGAAAAAATCTACAAAATCCTTTAATGTGAAATATAAGGGTTCACAGAACCAAAGCTTGAAAGCTTCCTCGACACAATAGGCTACCTCTGTACTTCCGCACATCTGCTTCATTTCAACAACATAAACATAAAAAAAATCTTGTGTTCAATGATTCAATTTTCTTTGGACTATGTACAACCTTTACTCAATTGACTATTGATATTTGAAAATATGAAGACACATATTATTTAGAATTAAAATATTTCAAAAGAAAATATAGATTATTTAATATTAAAATATTACCAATAATATCATATAGGTCCACCATTTTCCTCAGTGTTATTACGAACAACAAAAATGGATTATTTAATACTACAATATTACCAATAAAAGGCATCAATATAAAATCTAGAAATACGTGCAATGAAAGCTTCCAAGCTCCCTCAAAAAAAATATACAAAACTCTTTAGTACAAAGTGCACAAATCTACACAATGAAAGTTCGAAATCTTCCTCATTATAGTGGACTTCTTCCGCACTTCTACTCATCTGCCTAATTTCAGCAAAATAATCATAAACAAATATTTTTCCCAATGTTTTCATTATTCATGTCATTATAGGTTCTTTGCATTGTAAAACAATCCAACCTTTTCTTAGTTGAGTAGTGATATTCAAAAATGCATAAATTTGCATTATTTATAGCTAAAATATCATGAAAAACAAATATGGATTATTCAATACTAAAATAGAAACTATAAAAACATTATTTATAGCTAAACCATTAACAATAATATCATAGAAATCATTTCTTTGGTAATTCTCAAAGCTTGAAATATTTAAATATTTAGGAACTTGACTTCAACTTGACATTTCCAAGTTCACTTCCAATTATTAGTCCCTACACAGCATACTCCTAATTGTTCGCATTTCCATTGTGCGAAATTTCATTGTGTGTAACTCATTGTGTCGATCTATACGTATCAATCTTTCATACAATGATTTAATTTTCATAATGTTCTAGATATCTTATTATGTTCTATTATATAATTACAAGGAAGAGCATAAATTGATGTACAATCCTAATGCTTGCAATGATTAACCATTAATACATATTAACTATAATATAATCATTAACTATATTATTCTATTATAATATTAATTGACTATGCATTTGGCGAAAGCAATGGACTGAAGAATTTATAAGCATAATTGTGGCCACTGTAAAATAGTCTCAATACTTATAGTAAGAGAACTCATGTTTTAACCTATCTGAACAATGTTAATTTACATGCGAGTAGGGTGGGCAAAAAGGATAGGATGTATCTTAGGTACTCGTGTTGGTGGACTCTAGCTCAGAGCATCTATGAAGGAAGCATGTCCAAAGCTAGTGCGTAAAGAGGAAGCTATGCAAATGTCATTGTGTGGAGTAAGACTTGGGATGAGACATAAATGTGGGAAAAATGTGGATCCCACTTAATTAGTTGTAGAGGTAGGGAGATAGACATTATTTATGGCTAAATTATTAGCAAAAATTGTATAATTTCAACACTTGCGTCAATATTATCGCAAACAACAAAGATGTGTTTGAATCTCGGTTTTCATTACAACAAAACCATAGGTGTTAGTAAATAGAAGCATCACCAGAGTTAATGAATCAACAAGAGGTGGTTAAGCACATGTTGTGAACATACGAGGAGCACTAGCTTATCCAATGTCCAACAATCTCTCCCCCATCATGAGCCGAGTGTGATTTGAACTCGAGACCTTTGGCTCTGATACCACTTGTTGGAATCATGATTCTCATTACACCAAAACCCGCAATTTTTAGTAAACAGACGCATCGCGAGAGTTAATGGATCCATGAGAGGTGGTTAAGAACATGTTTTGAAACACATAGGGAGCGTTGGTTTATCCAATGTCCAATAATATGCATTATTTAATTCTAAAATATTGGCAATAAAAGCCTTTAGTACCAAGTGTGACAATCTACACATTGAAAGCTTCCTTCACACAATGGAATTTCTCCGCACTTCCCCACATATGCTAATTTGAAACATATTCCAAAATATGAACATATGCATTATTTACAATTAAAATATTATCAATAATATAAGCATAATCCTGTGTAAAAATAACTTCAAATTTGTAGCTATTAATGAAACCACACTGAAATGAATAGACACAAATTTCTTCTACTCAATCTGTAGAAGGGAAAACATACAATAGAAACACATGCAATCATTCAATCACAATGAACACAAGCTTTTTTTTAGGGAACCAAACTAGGAAAAACCCCTCCTCTGTTTTTATTATATCATATGAGAAAAAATGATGTATTACAATGACAACTTCAATCCTTAAAGCTCAACATGCATTGATATATTTATCTCCTCCACTTCCTACACTCTCTTTGCTTGCACTCACTTTGCATGCACCTGCTCGTCCTGCGTTCGCGTTTCCTATACTTGTGTTTCCTACAGTTTCATTGCCTGCAATTGCACTACCTTGCCTGCACTTGCGTTTTCTTAATTATTAACTTCTTTTATTATTATTGTGTTCTCTTATTATGAAATAAATACCCATAACAAGAAGAAAAATAGTACACAATATATAGGCTGCAAGCAAAGGCCAAAACCTCTCCACCTGAGAGATTTACCTAAATAGTCGTAACCCTAATTAGTAAAAACCTTACAAATACTCATGAGTAAACACAAACCTTTGGGGTCTTCTAAATTCTTGATGTTACCTTACAATTCATCACAGTAGGGCTTTGAGGCTTCTCAAACAAATCTAGAGAAATTTTTCCTCAATCATTCAACTTCCTTTACTACTTCTCATGCAACAATATATAACCTGTTTTCCTTCTTTTGCCGACACCTTAATATGCATTCTCTAATTTCTTCAAGGAATCCATCATGACTATAATATTCCCTCCATCTCAATTTGGTAGATATATACTTTTCTTTATCCAGGCTCCCTCTTAACTTAGGAAGGTCAACTTATTTTCTATGATATTGGAGAATCTTTTATCGCTCCCATCCTTTTCTATTATCATCATTTATACAATTTCCTTTATCATGCTTTATCAACCAAATCAACTTTACATACAAATATCTTCAACATCTTGAAGATTATATACCTACACAACTTAGATAACAATCAATATGACCAATCCTTTTGTAAATATTAGATCTCACCATATCATCACATCATATCCTAGAACATCAAAATTCTATTAGGGCTTAGTTACAAACCCTAGAAGTTATCAACACTTAGGTTATCACATATATCTAGGATTTCATAATCATACACAAGAATATCAATATACATTAGGTAAAGATAAGACATAAATATTTAAAGTCAGACATATAACGATATTGATTAGACTAGGGTTTTGATCATATAAACAAACAAATATACACCTAGGGTTTCATTCCTAGGAGCTTACTCTTGATACATAAGGGTTTTACTCTTAAATCGTAATTTACCAACACCTCAATTTCTAGGAACACATTACCATCCAACCCTAAAGGACTAGGGTTTCCATAATAATACTAAACCTCTGAACATGACATCACCATCAAAACCCCAAATATCGAAAGAATACTATTTTCTAGATTTTATCAGTAACCCTAAGTAGACTAGGGTTTTTCACATTAGCATACCCTTAGATTACGGTTTTACAAAGAACCTTTTATGGTTCATAAAAATAATTATTTTAATGAGGGTAGATTTAATCTAATTATTAATCTCCCAAATAAGAATCTATATTATTCAAGGGTCCTAGACATAACACTTGTCTGTAATTTAATGAAGATTTCTTAGAATGAATGAATATACCTTTATCATGAAGAGAAACAAAACTTATAGTCTAAGACATACCTTTGAGTTTAGACAAACCTTATAGGGCAACAAATCCAATAGAACTTTTATGCTTTGTCCTGTGAGGTCTTCTTCGTAGCCCTTTAAGCATATCAGCGAGCTTTTCCTAAACAAGGAAAATATAAAAGAAATGTGATTAGAATTTAGTGTAAACACATCTAGATAATAAAAGGAAAACCAAAAATTCATGGAATAAAATACTTATCTTTAGAAAATGGTGAGTGCTCCCTCTTACTCCAATCTCCAGGGATACCTAAAACTTTGACAAAACAATTCCACAATGTTTTTCCAAACAATGTTAAACCTATAAGTTCTAGAAATCAAAATAAGAAGACAATCAAAAACTTAGAGTACAAGGACTTAGTATTATAAGTCCTTTATTTCTGATTCTTCAACCTTGTGCTTCTTTGGAGATCCTTCTGTAGAAATAATTGCATAATCTTTATTTCTCAAATTTTCAAGACAATCACTTTTTTAGTGACCCATCTTGTGACAGATGTAGCATTCGATTTTGGATATGTCTATCTTCCTTATAGGCCCTTTATTCCTTTTGAATGATCCTTTGTTCTTGTGATGAGTGGAGTAGGCATTTGAAATTTTTTCTTCTTCATTCTCTTTGTTGCTTACTAGAGAAATCTTGAATTCTTCCTGACTACAAGAATTCCATAGTTGTTCAAATGTAGGAGTCTTCTTCTAACTCTTGAGACCTAATGAGAAAGCACTCCATGTTGTTGGTAAACCTATAACTATAGTGATTACAAGTTCTTTCTCTGGTACTATTTCATCAATTTCCTAGAGTTCATCTCTTAATCTAGTTATTCTTACAAAGAAAGATGCCAAAGTGTTTTCCTTTGTCATCTTTATAGATCTTAGTTCATTTTTAAGGATTGATATTTGACCAAGATGCTTGATAGTGAATAATTTTGATAATTCCTCATACATCTCTTGAGCAAAGTGTATGTTAGATATATAGGGGATGAGAATATCTTTTTATTCCATCCACCATTAGTGTCATGGCCAATATTTTTGTTTCCCTTAATTTTTCCTTTTCAGCATCACTTGAATCATTTGTAGGCTTCTTCACCTTTTCCTTGACTACATACAAAACTTTATTTTTCTCGACGATGAGGCCTATCCTCTTCTTACATGCCCTATAGTTAGATGCTCCTTCTAGCTTGTTTTCTCCCTTCACTGAATTAGAGATTGTCCTTGAAGATGATATAATTTTGACTTATTATATGTTGCTTTTTATGACCCTTATGTAAATATTCTTAAAACTCCTTATTCTACTTTCAATAGATCTTTGAGATGCCTTTTTCCATTTTTCACCTTAGCTTTGATACCATGTTAGATAATTAGAAAGGAAAAAATATTTTCCTTATATAGATAATTACTTGTGACTTTCTTATCTTTATGTTCTTCTTTTATCTTTCAGTTCATCAAGAAATTACCAAGACAATATCACAAAGATCACAAACACCAAATATAGGTGGAAAATCATGGAGAAACCCCTATATAGGGGAAAACCCAGTCAACAACTCCTCCTTAATAACTTCACGAGATAATCCAAGACTCTTGAATTAGACACGAACTTCCTCCGCACCAATTTAGCCTTTTATTCCTTCCATAGATGATAACTCTTTCAACAATAACTTCAACCTAGTAGTAACAACTTGTAGAAGCAACAGAGCTTCGATCTAGCAATAACTTTGACCCAACAGTTAACCCAACAACAACTTTGACCCAACAATCAGCGCATCAAAAAATTCAACCCCATAGTTAGCCCAACTACAACTTCGACCCATTAGTTAGCCTTTGATCCAACAATTGCACTTTGAGCCTTTAGTAGTAGACTAGAAAATCCACATGTGTGAGAGAGAGATGACCCAAAAACTTAGATCTTGATCTTTCTAGCACTTCTCCTTCTCTTCTTGGAATTTCACTATTTTTCTACCTCTTTCTCTTGGATATTGAACTTGCGAGACAGATGTGTCCAAATGAATTCGAAGCTACTTCAATATATAGGCTTCTAGTGAGGTCAAATTACGCAGTGGCTGAATTTATCTCCTTAAGGCCAACTTGATCTCCTTGAGGCCGACTTGGTTTGGATGAGATAAATAATTTATTTGACACAAAAATAAATGTTTTTACATGATTCAAAAGACCAAGAAGGGTCTATTTAAATGGACAATGACTCTAATGACTCAGAATAAGTCCTAGAACTCTTGAATGGGGACTTTGACTTAAAATATGATGTCCCAAGCATGAAACCCATGCTTTAATTAGTCATAATAATAATAATAATAATAATTTCTTTTTCATTCTTTTGATAAATACATTTCACTGTCACTCAAATACAATTTATGAGGACCAAAACTAGTTACATTCTTCAACACTTCATACACTTCTTTAGGAACTTCTTCAGTATAGTAGAGATATTCATTATGCCCTTAGCCAACCTTAGCTTTGATACCATATTGAGAAATCTATAAGGCAATAGTTAGGATGATTTCTCTTTCTATGATAACTAATTGTAATATATTTTTACTTTTTCTTAATTCTTAACTTCTTTTATTATTATTGCATTCGCTTATCATGAAATAACTACCAAGAACAACAAGAAAAATAGTACAAAATATATAGGATGCAAGCCAAGGCCAAAACCTCTCCACTTGAGAGGAAAACCCACAAATATCTTCTCTTCTTATAGTTTCTTCAATTAAAGAATTCCAAGAACTCTAGATCAAGACCAATACCCTTCCAAGACAAATTTTGACCTCTCTTGGTGATGTGCTTCCTTTGTCCAAGATAAACCCAGTCAAATCTCTTCCAGCAGCATGACTTCGACCTTGAGCTTCAGAATTTCAACTTCTATTACAAGTGTGAATTTTTTGGCCCCTAACAACTGCTTTTGTATCCAAACATGCCAGAGAAATTTGTCCTTCCAATGCCTCCCATCAACTCCACTTGAATTTCTTCCTTTTCTGGGGCTACAAGGTGACCTACTAGGTCCTTCTTCCAACAACTTTGATCCTCTTCGAGGAAATAGAGAATTTATTCCTTGAAGCAACAAACCATAACCTTCCTTCTCCACACGTGTGAGATAGAATTAGCCCATAAAATTCTTGCTTCACCCTCTTCCTTCCTCATTAGCTTTTTTCTTCTTCTCCTCCGCTTGAATTAGATGTGGAGTGAATGTGTCTCAAGGAGGTAGAGTTTCCTACTTTATATAGGCTTCTTAAGGTGGACATGGCTCCTAAAAATAGGTCGACTTCTCAACATCCATGTTGACTTGGTCTTGAAGGGTATTTTGACACTTTTAATTACAAAAATAAATTAATTTGCAAGTTACAATGTACCTGGTGGGGTTTTCAGGTTGTGAATGTGACTCTTTTAACTTCTTTACCTAGGACAAACATTAGAAGCACTCAATGGGTGCCTGAACTCTAAAATAAAATACCTTGAGCATGAAACCCATGCTCTAAAAATATCAATAATAATTTTTATTTCATTTTACAAAGTACAAGAATCAAAATTATATTTCATATTTATGAAGACCAAACCTAGTTACACAGTTCTCAACAAATCAAACAAAGGTCTCTCCCAATTTGGAAGCTTTTCTCCTCCATTAAATGAATCCTAATATTTGTGCTAGAACTTTAGAAGTCCAAGGAGTGTTAAGATCACAAGTTCATATGGTGGCACAATCTCTCCTACTCCTCCAAGTTCATCTCTCAACTAAGTGAATCTGGATAGGTATTGAACGATAGTTTCATTTTTATTCATTTGAATCTTCCTGAGCTTATCTTTCAATGCCAATTTTTTTACACCATTATTTCTTTGGAATAGATATATGAGCATTTTCCACGTTACATAAGTAATCTCCTTGCCATGCAAATTCAAAACCACATGATCTCTGGCTCCCTCCAAGATAATCCTCCTGGCTTTTGCAATATCTTTCTTCCATTGAGCCAGTTGTTGTGCATCTAATGTTGTTGTTTTTGGAATATCTATTTGTTTGTACTCCAATAATCCATTTTCATCCAACACAACTTCCATTATGTCTGTCCATGCAATCAAATTCAAAGTTCCCTCCAATGTGTACTCAAGCCTCAATCCATTGAAAGACATCATTCCTGCACTGAAGAAATTACGGCACTTAAATTCCTACACCACAAACACTGATATTCAAAATTACTCTAAGATATGACCAACATCCTAGTTTGTATGTAGCTTTTAATAGCTCTAATACTATGTAGAAATAAATCAAAATTTGCAGTTGCTAATGAAATCACACTGAAATCAATAGACACAAATTTATTCTACTCGATTTGCAAAAGGGAAAACATACAATAGAAACATATACAATCATTTAATCACAATGAACAAAATTTATTTTTTTACTAGAGAATCCAACTGGGAAAAACTCCTCTTACATTTGTATTATATTAAATGAGAAAAAAATGATCTATTACAATGACAACTTTATTCCTTGAAGCTCAACTTGCACTACAATACTAATATCCTCCTTTTCCTACACTCCTTCTTCCTACACTCATGTTTCCTAAACTCGCACTTCCTGCACTCGCTCTACCTGTACTCGTGCTACCTGCACTCATGGTTCCTGTACTCGTGTTGCCTACACTCACGCTACTTGCACTCGTGCCTATTTCCTTGTGCAATTCTTGAGGAAATTCGCTCATATTCTACATGCAAACACTGTACACTCACTAGTATACAATAATGATTAGAATTATTCCTTTTTGCTACACTCAATTGGGTAATTTGAATTGCATGCATGACTAGGGTTATTTTTAATAAGTTGTCTAGTTAACTGAGAGATCTGTGAGTTAAAAACAATTACAACTGCTTGACTAAAATCAAATCATACTGACCCTATTCTAGACTAGAGCTCACATAACTAAGTTTCACTAAATATAACTCCATTAGATAGCTAGATCTTAACAATAAACTCAAACACAACTCTACTTATTTCCCACAAACTCGAATTGATTGACTTAATTAAGCGACTTGGCCATGTCACTCCTACTAATTGTCTACCAACTCATCCTACTGAAGTGGAAATTCAAATTTCTCCATTTGACTAAGGCACAAGTCAAATGAAGTATTTTCTCACTACAATTTAACAACCTACAATGCGAAGCACGAGCATCCACACAATGAAGGCTTCAAAGATTTATCCATACAATGAATCACTTAAATAACAATAATGTGCATTATTTACAACTAAAATATTATCATTAATAAAAAAATATGGATCATGTTTTGATACTAAAATATTAGCAATGAAAGCCTTCAATGCCAAATGCAAAGATCCGCACAATTAAATCCAGAAAGCTTCCTCCGGAAATCCCATAAACAATGTTTCTATTCAATGAAAAGTAGTTTTGTACAAAGTCGCTTATATAGAAGTAGTATACATTATTTATAATTAAAACATTATCAATAATATGTGCATAAACAATGTTATTATCCATACAATGGAAACTTGAAAGCTTCTTCCGCATAATGAACACTTTCCACACTTTTGCAATTCCTATAAACAAAGCTTCTACTCAATCAAATGTGGTTTTATACACAACTTTGTGTGCACTCTGCCTAACTTTTACTCGCTACTAATATGCATTATCTATAACTAAAGTATTAGCAATAAAAGCGTTTATGCAAAGTGCAAACATTTGCACAAAAAGCACTTTCGCACAAGAGCCTAAACAAATAGATATTTGAAATATTCAAAAATACAAAAATAAATAATATTTACAATTAAAATATTACCAATAACTTATGAGATGTCAACTTCTTACTAATATAACTACTCGCTCTCGTGGAGTCTAACCCAGAGCATGTGTGGAGGAAGTGTGTCCAGATATAGCATGTGCAGAGGAAGTTGTGCAAATGTCATTGTGAGGGGTAAACTTTGCAGAACAAGCATGGTCTGAGACAAAAATGTGGGTGAAATTTGTGCTCACAACCACAACCACATTCAATATTAACGTGGTTTTATACAAAATCACTTAAATAGTAGTAGCATACAATATTTAAAATAAAGATATTATGAATAATATAAACATAAAAAAAATTATTATCCGCACAATGAAAACTCGAAATCTTCTTCCAGAATGAACATTCTTCGCACTTTAGCATGTCTTATAAACAAAACTTCTACTCAATGAAATGTGCTTTTGTACACAAATTTGTGTGCACTCCACACAACTTTTACTCAATTGAAAACTAATATGCATTATTTATAACTAAAATATTAACAATAATATTAGCAGCTAGTGCAAGGTATAGAGATATGCACAAACAACACTTCCACACAAGAGCCTAAATAAGGAGTTATTCGAAATATTTGAAAATACAAAAATAAGCATTATTTACAATTAAAATATTAGCAATAAATTGTATGCATCAATCGTTTACTAAATTAGCTATTCACCGTAGTGGAGTCTAGCGTAGAGCATGTGTGGAGGAAGCATGTTAGATATAGCGTGTATGAAAGAAGTTGTGCAGAGCAAGCACTGCAGAACAAGCATGGGCTGAGACAAAAATGTGGACGAAATGCATACCTTTCCACAAAATAGAGTTGTGCATCGAGATATAAAGTGCACAAAAGAAGTTGCGTAGACGTCATTGTGTGGAGCAAGTAGTGCAGAACATGCATGGGTTGAGAGAAATGTGTGGACAAAATGCAGATCTCTCCATACAATAGAGTTCTTTTGTACTTCTGTACATATGCATAGTTTGAAACATATTTGGAAATACCAAAAGATATTCATATATATGAAGATAAGCATAATTTACACTTAAAATGTCACCAATAATATCGTATATGTCAATTTCTTACTAAAATATTAACAATCAAATCTTTGAATGCCAAAATATTTATCATTTAATAATGTGGCTAACCAAAAGGTATTATATAGTACGAAGATAGCTTCCACTATGCGAAAAGATTTATGCAAAAAAATCAATGAAATAAGATTTATGCAAAAAAATCAATTAAATAACACAAGAGTCAAGGACTATGCAGAGTTGCAACTACTACTCTTGTTTGAATATGTCAATATAGTTTATTGTGGTGAGTAATGAATTTCTTTTTGTTTTTATTAATAAGTTACGTGTTTGTAAGCTATTATTAATTTATAATTAAATATAAAATTGCATTTGCATAATTAAATAAGTTTGCATTTAAAATTTAAAACAAAATTAATATGAAAATCTTCTTCTAAACCATCCATTCTATGACAATTGAACCCACAAACAGATGGAAATCATTACACTAAAAAATAACAAATCAAATTCAAACTTACTTTGAGTGATTTTCACTCTACTACTAAAAAAGAAAATTTAACTTTCAGCATACCCCAACTAATAAAATATACACAATCCTAGCACTCCAAAAAAATAAATTAAAACATTTAATTTTTTATAACATATTATTTAAATAATTAAAAAAATAGTTTCATTGAAAAAATACATCAAGATTCCAATAATAAAAACATTACGTAAGACAATACTATATCATTAATTAAAAATAAATCAAATATAAACAACTACACTTAAAGAATATTAAAAACTTAAATAAATAAACACTTCACCAAACTTCCAAAATTAATTAGCTTAAATAAATACACACAGCACCGAACCTCCAAAAGTAAATTAAAATAGAATAAACTGCATGTAAATTGAACTAAATGTTTCTTTTTTAACTTATTCAAGTTATTCTAATAGAAAAAAACCTGGATTTAAATGACACAATGACTCATCAAAGAGTCCACAACTCACTCTTGAACAGAACAAAATCTCACTCTTGAACTGTTTTCAAATAAATGATATTCTTTCAACTTATTCAGGTGAATATGACGATAGTTTTAATGGCTAGACATTTTGTATTTAAATGATACAATGACCCCACAAAGAGTCTACATCTCACCCATGCACCGAAGAAAAGCTTATTCAAATAACATGTCAGTGGAAAATGACTTAATTAATCATTGACAAGGATTATTTAGGCACGTCTGGTTAACCTCATAAATCACATGCATATCTGACATTAATCTCGTGTTTGAATTGAATTAAAATATCATCTTTTCAACTGCATCTATGGCCACGGTTATTAAAATTCCACTAAGATGGAATCTAAAGTTGTGGGTTGACCATGTAACATTAGCCAGCCAGCCGATCTTAGATTTACCCTAACTGCCAACATTTCACTCTCATGACAGAGATTTGACAAAAAAACACGCACAATCTGACATGAAAATTTATGTTATAATGTTATTACCAATTTAAATATGATATATTTGATCATCTCAATGAAGAACTGGCCATAAACAAAGTAGTGATGCAAATCCCCAGGTCCTATAGATCAATAGCGTGCAAGAATGTCATTCGGGGACATTTATGGCTTTACAAGATCGGTCTAAAGCTTATTTCTACACCTATCACTGACCTCACCTGTCCATGAGGATCCATGGTAGATCTACTTGAGACAAAATGCGAATAACCTACCTCTATCAGCCCACCCGGTTCAGTTGGTCTATGCACATGCATTCCAAGAATCTGCACATGAAATTGGTGAGAAAAAATACTTCTATATTACAAATAATGTCCACTTGAATCTCATACAACTGGAATTTGGTGAGGAAGAGCACTTTTATATAACAAATAATGACTCGTTGAATCTCATGCAACTGGGCGTTTTGCTTTCTTTATGAAACTTTCTTTGTCATTGTTTCTCAATTCAAATTACTTAAACCTGAACATTGTCCAGGTGTCGACGAGGCTTCCAAACTTTATGCAATTTTTAAGCCCACCACCGTAACCGACGCCCCGTGATGATGCGGAAGCTGCACTGGAAGATGCTCTCGACGTTCACTATCCAACGAACGTCGGCTCCGAACATCGGAACGCGATAATTATTATATTTATAGGCATCACACACGCCATTGTTCATTGCAGAAGAGTTTCTCTTTCCTAATTGCATTTATCACTTTAGTGGTCCATTACATACCCGGTCTCGACTGCGCATACTAATTGGACCTGTTTTTGAATACATAATGGAGGTGCAGCGTCTGAGTAGATATTTCTTAGTGGGCATACTTGCAGCGATGGCTATTCTTCCAATATTGTCTCGTGCTCGCTGTAATTACCCGGCCATGTTTAACTTTGGGGACTCAACCTCCGATACGGGTGCCATTCACTTTGCGTTCCCCTACCACGAGCAAGCAGAGAATCGGCCCTATGGAGAAACCTTCTTCGGTCGACCCACAGCCAGATACAGCGACGGAAGGCTCTCCGTAGATTTCTTTGGTACGTCTTCAGTTATTTTCATCTATTTTATCTCCCTTGCTAGTTTTGTATATTATACCCTATACGTACTGATTAGGACGTTTAGATAAGTATATTATACTGCATAGGTACTGATTACGACGTTTAACGAATTTCGTTATGTTGAACACGGTCTATGTTGCAGCCAAGGCGCTAGGAATGCCATTTCTGAGTCCATATTTGCAGTCCGTGGCTTCAAATTTCGGGCATGGCGCCAACTTCGCTGCGGCAGGTGCCACTGCTCGTGGCACTGATTCTTTCATTGCTCCCATCTCTCTCACGGTTCAGATCAATCAGTTCAAGGTCTTTAAGCAACAGGTTCTAGCTAGCATCAAAGCACACGGTAGGTAATTAATCATAATGTATTAATTCTAAAACTAAGTAATAATGCTGGGTACTGAATTTAATTGAATGGAGAAATGGGCAGGTCCTCAGAGTTATCTCCCAAGTGCTGGAGCATTCAAGAGCGGGCTATACACCATAGAGATCGGGGGGAACGACTTCAGCTACGCATACATGACTCTCAACCAAACAACTGCCCAGGTGAAGGCGACAGTTGTTCCAAAGATTGCAAAGTCTATTGGAGGAGCTGTGCAGGCTCTGTACGATGAGGGAGCCAGGAATTTTCTTGTGAGGGACGTGGGCCCCCAAGGATGCGGGCCCTTCTGGCTCACTTACTTCCCCCATTCTTCCAACGACTTCGACAAGCACGGTTGCTCCATCTCCTACAATGACGCAGTTCTCCATTACAACACACTCCTCAGGGCTGAGCTCTCCTCCCTCCGCAAACAACTCAAAGATGCCACCATAATTTACGTGAATACATACGACATTATCTACGATTTCTTCGCCAATCCCTCTAAATATGGTATTCTATTTTCTATACTGCTTATACTTATCCATTCTGTACTGGGTATTTTTTGTATATTCGAACTATTAGATGAAATGATGCATACGTACCCTATATCTGTAATTGCAGGTTTCAAGGCCACCACTACAGCATGCTGCGGAATTGGAGGCAAGTACAACTACAGGTACAACATACAGTGCGGAACCAGTGGAATCCTCAATGGCCACACTGTGAAGGCTGTGTCCTGCTCTGATCCATCATCCTACGTCAGTTGGGATGGAGTCCACTGGACTGACGAGGCCAATAGACTCCTCACCCAACACATTTTGAGTGGAAAACACTTTGAACCATTGTTTTCCCTCGCTAGCTTCTGTGATATCAAAATCATCTGAAATCAGGAGAGGAACTGAGGAGAAGTGGGATAAATAATAATTCAAATATTCATTTCTGGCAGCTATATTATAATTGTTATGTAATCTCTATCTATAGTACAGATCACCCATCTACAATCAACCTGAGCATTAATTTGTGCTGAGGAGCCGTGACGAGGACTGCATGGATAAAGTTCCTTGAAATCTTCTCTTTTCTAGAGGATTCCTTATTCTATTTGTCCGTTATTGTTCAATTGAGAAATAAATAAATAAACTGCTCAATCTATCAGGATTGAGATTTCCTCTTCGATTTCAATTTTTTTCAGCGTTTACGAACTGTAAAAATTAAATGTATACAGTTGGCAAAAATGTGATTCCATCTTAAGTGTATACCTTTGGCAAAACCGTGTTTCCCTAGTCTAAAATTATAGCCCACGCAAAAAAAAGTGTCTAGCAAAACAACTGAGTATTTTCAGGATTACATTCTGGATTTCACTAATATAGTTATACCTACTCTGGGATAGTCCACGAAAATAAATGTCTAGCAAAAACAACGGAGTATTTTCAGGATTACATTATGGATTTCACGAATATAGTTATACCTACTCTGGGATAGTCCACGAAAAAAAATGTCTAGCAAAAACAAATGAGTATTTTCAGGATTACATTATGGATTTCACGAATATAATTATACCTACTCTGGGATAGTTTTATTTATCTTGACAAAGAAGCGACGAAAATTAAACAATTCCACGATTATGTAGAGGGAAGTCAAAATTTCGAAGTCTATGACTCTATATGGATAGAGTGATCATTAATGTATAATTATGAAGTATTATTTTTATGTAAAATAGTTGATTTTGTATAAGATACAGTGTTATTATATGTTTAAAAGTATTATAAACTGTTCAAACTCTATATAATATTATAAATTTTAAATATAAAATGGTAAAAAATTTATGAGATGTTATTTATAGTTATATATTATTTTATCATTATGTGATTAAAGAAGTAAGAGAAGTATGTTGTAACTTTATGAATATATTGTAATGTTTTATGTTTTAAATATTTTAATTTGATTATTTTTTCTTTTTCTTTTATATATCAAAAGAATTTAATAGCTTGACATATAATTATTAGTAAACTTTTATGGGGTGTAAACTCTTTTATAATGGCTATTAATGGAACTAAGTACTAATTTATTCTAAAGAGCCTAATTTATTCTAAAGAGCCGTGATAAGGATGTGTGCATATTATTCCTTGTAATTTTCTCTTTTCTAAGAAGATTCCTTATTCAATTTGTTTGTTTTTTGCTCAACTCATGAATAAATACATAAAATGATCAATCGACTAAGACTGAGAGTTCCTCTTTTATTTCAATAAATACATAAAATGCTCAATCGAACAAGATTGAGAGCTCCTTTGATTAAAGCCTTGTGTTACCTATCTTTATAATCAATATTTTGGGTTGAGTCATACACATAGATCCTGTATACATATTGACACATTCCTCCCAAACAAATAACACAACATACAAATTCATCAAATGATCTGAGTGTGGTGTAAATGATAGTCAAGATATATGGTGGTTTTGGTTTGGTTGTATCCACTTAGCATTGTGATTCCATTCAAGTTGGAAGCCTTATGATCCAACAAATTTGATTATGTTGGCATTCAAAGTAAGAGAGGTTTTGGTCTACATTTGTTTGGTGATGTGGTTACATATAGGTTGAAGGCTTGAAGATCCAACATTGGTTATGTTTCTGTTGACCTAAGTCTTGGTTTTGATTGTGTTTGGTGGCCTCCCTAAGTCGAGGGCCCAACAACAATTTTTTTGGTTGCATTTGATATGAATCTCGATTCGAATTGTGGTTGGCGAGGCCAAGGACCCAACAACATTGGTTAGAGTTACATTTATAAATGAATCATGCATACTCTATATTTATAAATGCATGGTGCGCTGCCACCCCTAGATCATGTTGTTGAAGTGGAGGCATGTACACTCACGCAATATGGTGTGTAAAGATTCAAAAGATCATGAGACTAGGCTATGACCTACTCAAATCCATCCACCATGGTCATCTGGGACGGAGTACACTAGAATTATGAGGCCAATAGACTCATCATCCAATACATTTTGAGTGGAAATTACTTTGAACCATCCTTCTCCGTCACTAGCTTATATGATCTCAAAATCATTTGAAATCGGGAGAAGAACTTACGAGGAGAAGGGGGATCAATAAAAATTCAAATATTCATTTATGATGGCTATTATTTTAATTGTTATATAATCTCTATCTATGGAAAAAATCACACATCCACAAATAGCCTAAGCATTAATTTGTGTTGAGGAGTCGTGATGAGGATTGTGTGCATAGTATTCCTCACAATTTTTCTTTTCTAGAGGATTCATTATTCAATTTGTTTTTTTGTTTCTGAGCTCATGAATAAATACATAAAATGCTCAATTGAGCAGGATTGAGAGTTCCTCTTTGATTTCAATAAATACATAAAATGCTCAATTGAACAGGATGGAAAGTTCCACTTTTATTTCAATTTTTTTCATAGCTTGCTAATAGTGGAAATTAAGATTTAAGTGTATGCATTTGGAAAAAATGTGTTTCCATATTTATGAAAAGTCATATTCCACACGATGTATTCTCTCTAAAGCAATACATCGAAATATTTTGAGCCACCGAAGAAGTGAATATTATGTTTTATCTCATATAACAATAATCAACATAGATCTACCTTAGTGTGAATCTTGACTCATATTAGGTTGTAATAAAATAAATCAATTAGTATTGATATTTAAATAATTTATTTACGTTTTATATTAAAATATTTTTTTTAAATGTAAGGAATAAAGTATATTCTTAACATTGAAAAATATAGATTTTTTTTAAATTATTGTACTTTTTCTCTAAATTTAATATAAAATATGTTTCTTCATATTGATAGAGTGAAATATTTTAACGTCTCCTTCATATTGAGTTGTAATATCAATTAACCTTATGAGAGATCATTAAAACTAACCAAACATGTATTCATTATAATTTTTGTATTATAGTCAACTTTATATTTTTATTTAGGTAATATTTTATCTTTATTTTGTAAGAAACACGGTTCAACTCCATGTTAAGCATGGACAAAATAAGACATAGCCCTCATACCAGGCTATGGAATGGGCTTCTTGACACAATAATGAATGTACATAATATACATCATGTTTTTTCCAAACAAAAAAACATTTTCATTAATAAGATAAAGAAAGTACATCACTTAGTTTAGTTACATACCAATTGTACTAATTTTAGAAAAAAAAAAACCATAATGTATTATCATTGATCTGTGTCAAGGAAATAAACATATGAAATTTTGAATGCTTCTACATACCTGTTCAATGGTGTGTACAAGCCAGAGATGGTAGATAACAAACAAATAAACAAAAATAAAAAATAAAAAGGTGCAACTATAAATCATCACCACACTAACCTCCTAAAATTTGACGATGTTGACATAATTTTTTGTGACTTCAATTTAACAAAGTGACAAAATATTTTTTCATGATCACAAAGATTATCTAGAGGTTGTTACCAAAAAGAAATAGTGGCAAGATGGGTTTCTATTCAACCTAGTCATCGATTTAGAAGGATTTTCAAATGTGCAATGTTTGGCATACATGTAAACTCAGATGGATCATTGGTTGATTGTCAAGAAGAATATGGTTCATTGACATCTTCATCCAGTGATTCATCTAAATGGCGTGTCAAAAATATATGAGTGAATATGAATAATTATCTAAAAACATTTTATGTATTTTTTACCAATATGATGTTTACATGGTAACTTGAAATAAACGTTTTAACTTTCAAAAGATCTTACATGAAGTTATGAGTCATTTATATGCATGTTGGATTATATGTTTTAATGATGAATATTTCATTTGTACAATGATTTTATCATGCGATTATGTATTCTTATGTTTTTTTACACCATAGTTAAGAAAAATATTGCAATTTCAATGCCCATTTAAAGAGGGTGCACTTCAATTTCATGGTTGATTTTTAAGTTTTGGTTACAATGGATCTAGTTGTCATAGGCTAACATTTCAAAAGAGCTATACTATTCACCTTAAAAAAAGACCTTCATAGAGTGACTCTTTGATTTAGGTGTTGATTTTTAAAGTTTTTCTTAATAATGTTATTTTGGATATAATGTCATAAGTGTAAAATGCTGAAATTTTAAGTTTTTTGTAATTGTAAACCTGATTTACTATTTACCACTAACAACTTCAATTTGTAAACAAAAATAAGAAAATATTAATATCAATTTCTTATTCAATT
>APFE031342628.1:0-10836 GCA_000404065.3 Pinus taeda | reverse complement strand
ATATTCATTATGTCAATTTAAAGTTCCTAATTTATTTATTTATTGGACTTCTATAGTTTAATTGTTTTCTATTTTGAAAAACAAATTGGGCATATTTCTCATCAAATTTGTTTGAAATTTAAAATGCATTTTTAATAACAAAAAATCAATTTTTTTTTTAAATTTATTTCATCTAAAATCCTTAAAAATCATTAATCTAAAATTTAAAAATAATTGATCATAGAACATATTTATGTAATCATGTCAATATTGCAGATAATGATACATGGATTAAAATAATAATTAAAACCTAAATTATAGGTTTTTTGGGTGCTTTTCAAGGGTTTTCTTGGTGGTTTTCTAAGTTGTTTTTTGTCTTCAAGGGTTTTATTGGTGGTTTTTTAGGTTTGTTTTTGTGGTTTTCGAGTGTTTTCTTGGGGGATTTTTGTGGTTTTCATGGTTAGTTTCATGATTTTTTTTGTATTTTTTGTATGCTAGGTTTTTTTCAAATTAGTTTATTTTATTTTGCAGAACAAATTAAACAAAAGAGACAAAAATGAAAAGAAACCTACCTCTCATTGAGCCTCTAGGCCATTGGCAGGGTTAATGGATAGTTGGATTGAGTTCCTCCATCTCAGTTAAGCTTATAAATCTTTTGTCGAATTCCTTTTCCTCTCGTGGTGTAAGAAAAATGACCTGTACAGGTCATGGCCAGGTTATTTGAATTAGAAATAATGCTCAATCAAGCCATAACTCTTGATTGATTTGTTAACTCGGGTTAGAAAACAACTCAATTGAGAGTTTGTTTAATGCTCATCAGAATTTTTTTTAAGCACCTCGCAACTTGATCGAAGCACTTAAATTTCTTCAATCAAGTGCTTTAAAATTACTCGATCTTGAGCATCCATTTTTAGTAAAACATGCCCTCATTTCACCAAAAAGTGTAACCCAACTCCATGCTTTGACCGAATCATTAATATCACTCTATGAATAATATTATTCTCATTAAATGTTTTATTTTCGGGTCATGGGGAAATGAGGTTGGGTCCAAGGAACCATAATCCTTGAGGGATTTCCTAACTAGTCTATTTGGCATAATAAACCCCAATCGACTACCTCTGATACCCATTCCTAGAATTATAAAGGGTGTGAATTCTGCATAAGCTCTAGGATGTTCCATTTTTGACCATAATATGGTATGCTTTGTGGATGGAATGGGCACATGGGACTACAATACCTTGAGCCTAGGGAAGTGCACTTTAATATATAGAAGAAAAGGTATCCTTAATTTTCTAGGGAAGTTGTTGGAGAGATTAGAATTTTTTGAAGAAGAAAAGCCCACTTCTAGTCTAAGGGGAAGAAAATATTTCATGTCTATAGCCTAGAAAGAAACATCCTTATAATTTGAGTTTATGAAATAACTATCCTTAATAAAGACTCTTAGATAAAATTATACTTTTGATGTTTCCAAATGAACTTTTGTAACTACAATTGTAGAGGGATGGTCAACGGCTAAAACAATTTTTTCATCAAGAGATTAGTTGATATTATCAAACCTTTTTTTATTCTATTACAAGAAACAATGACATATGCATGAAAATAACTCGATAACTCTAAAGTCTTTAGGAATCGGTACTTTTATTTTATTTATGCCATTGGGATATTAGGTGGGAATGTTATTGGATGGAGTAAATACTCCTTCACTCTACAAATCCATGTGTCTTTACTATAGGACTAAAGACCACCTTTTTCTCTTTAGATCTAGGGAAATATCTCATAATGCTAAAGGTTTATGGTCCTTATATGGACAAGTCAAACTACCATGACATACTTTTAAAAACGAATAATATTGAAAATAGGTTGGTTGTGATGGGGTGTGACACATGAACTTCACCTTAGGAGCATTGAATATATGGGTATTGACTACCCAACTCAATCCCCTCTCTATAAATTTTATTAGAATATTGGAAGAAAGTGGTTTTTTGGATATTGAACCAATCAAGTTATCTCCCATTTATATCAACAAGAGAGTTGTGGAAGATAAAATTACTAAGAGGCATGATATAATTTTGAATTTTGCATCCTTCTTAGATCACCTCATTAGGATCAAATAGTAGATCGCTATTAAAGGGGTGTCTAACCATAATCTTATCATGTTATAAGTGGTTCCTAGAATTGAGAAATATACTAGTCCCTTTAGATTAAATCCATAGTGGATGAAGATGTGGGATTTAATGGAGAGGTTAAAAGTACTTTGGAAACCTTTTAATGTTAATTTTAGACTATCAACTACACTTGACTTCTAATAAAGTTTTAATGAGGTAGGCATGAGATCTACTAATTGTGCAATGGAAAAAAGTCTAAAATATTATAGGGTTCCTAGAGAAATAGAGGAACCCTAATAGGTGGTGTATAATAATGAGGGTTTTATATTTATGAATGTAGAACAGAAAATTGAACTAAAGGTATTGAAAGATAATATTAAGCGCATCTTGGTGGAAAAAGAAAAAGAACGGAGACTCAAGAGAAGGACATTATGGCTATAGATTAGGGATGAAAATACTTTCTTTCTTGCTTTTGTATGTATTCTAATTGTAGAAAGAATACAATATATGTTTGTAACTTTTGATAAGATATATTGTACTTGGGGTACAAAATTCATGAACATGGATTTTGAAGGAGTAAAGCATTTTTCCTCTATAGGTTGTCAAACCCCTTCCCTAATTTTGTAAATGAGAAGGATAATCATGCATTAATAAAGGAGGTTGGAAAAGAATAATATATCAAACATTGTTTATATTTCATTTTCATATGCCATTATGAATTTATAGAGGAATATTATGAAGACGAGTCAAAATATTAATTGGGATTGGAAATATATGGGCAGAGGAAAGTCTTTTGAAGCAGCTTTGAAATCTTGGCGTAAACAACACTTTGAGGATTTCCAAATTATAACTCTCTCAGCTGAACATAGTTTGGGAAGTATGGTTCTATAAATATTAAAGTTGTTTGAGGATAAAATATCATCCCCTCAAATGTGTTGTCCAATTCTCAAATATCTTAAATACTAACTCACAGGTGTATATCTTAAATACTAACTCACAAGTGTAGGAAAAATCTATGTTTCATATAAAAGGTGAAGTGACTAAGAATAAGTATATACCATGGGATTTTTTTGATTATGCACCATAGGGAACCCTCATAAGGGAGGTTTTAGAGACATAATACACTTATATTTAGATCATAATATATGTTTTAAAGTAGGAAGTGGTCAATAAAATAAAGGTTTTTTTATCAATTAATGGATTTAAAGATGGCCTTGATACTAGCACAAGAATTTGGTCTAACACAATTGTAAATTTTTGGAGACTTAGATCTAGTTAATGGATGTGAAAATAAATTGTCGTAAATAATTTTACATTAAAAACCTTGTATGATAAAGTTGTCAATATACTAACATTTTTCTCATATACATATCTATCTCGTATTTACAAGGAGATGAATGTACTAGAAATGGGCTTTCAAAAGCTAGAATTGGTATGGAATGTCAACCTAGATTGTATCGTTAATCCAGAATGGTTGTAATGTATCATATAATCATGAACGATGGAATCCACTATATTACTTATAGTTTCTATCTCAATTTTTATTTCATGATAGGCTCTTACTAATCTTTTGATGGAAGATTTAATGTAGTTTGACAATTTGATTTTGTTTGAAAGGGATACTAATGTAACTAAAAAGGAACAACTTTTAATTATTTTATGATGTTGGATTGGACACAAGAATATCATGTAAAGGGTGAAGAGGCACTATGGTGATTGATTTCAAAGGGTTGTGTTTTCTATACGACCTAGGTTTGAAACTTTATGGATGTTAAGAGGTGATATCTAAAAATATTGTCATATTAAAGGTTGGTATGGTTTATGTTGGGTCTTTTGTATTTAAGATTCTCTTGGATTACCATTTCTTAGACCATAAGCTACTCTCGCAAATTATGAACACACTTGAAAAAAAGATTATACAAAAGAATTATTAAAAAACTTGTGAATGTGATAAATACTTAACATTATTTTTTTTCCTGTAAAAATCAAAACTTCTTCTAATACAAAAGTCCATATATAATGTTATTCATTTTCATTCAACATAATACACTTTTACTAACGTGATTACCTTTCTTCATATGTAAATATTAGAAACTATCTAAATAACAATGAAATAAAATTACTAATTACTATTTAATATTGTTAATTCAAATTATACTTTTACTAATTAAAAATATGTTATATTAATTTAAGTTAATTAATTAGAATATAAACTAAATAAATATTAAAAATTTAAATATTTATAAAATAGCATTTATATTAAAAAAAACAACTCCATAAAATTTATTAAGAATTACCATTTTATGCTTTCCATCTCCCCATTTGATATCAACGATATAAAACAAATAAAACTTTCCCTTTTTGAGACACCCAAGATTAACCCGCAAAAATGATACGAAATTGTGACTAGCAACGATTTTATAATTTGTATAAAAAACATAGATAACTCTTTAATTCACAATTTACATTAAAACCTAATTCAAGTAAATGAAATAAGTATTTATAACATTCGATATAATAATAAATAAAATAAAAATGTAATTTAATTATTTGTTCATACTTTCATATTATCATGGAATTATAATTGTGTGATTGATATTAGGTATCACCAAGTAAGCATAGTAAATATTTTGAATTGAGCACCATCTTGAAGAAGAATAACTCCTTCAAAGTGAGCATAGCCTGCACCATAACAAACACATTCACATAATTAGTTTATGATGTGATGGCGAATAAGAAGTTAATTGTGTCTATCTAAATACTATTGAAAATTATAAAATAATTCAAATTGTTACATTACCAAACCATAGCATTGGATCATAAATTGAAAGTGTGAGGAATATATATGTGTGCTTTTATAGAGTTATGAAACATTTCTTATTTGTAATTAATAGAAAATTTTCAGATTTTCATTAAAAAATATTGAGCAGTAAAATTCTTTGTCTCGTTTTTTTTATATTGTCCAATAATTCTTAGGTTTATATTGATTTTAGAGTGTTTTATTAGTAGAAAATTCAAGGTTTAACACCTTAATGATTATTTGATTGTGCATAGTTAGAGTAAGAACACAATCTAAAGTTTAATGTAGCCTTTTTTTTGGAAGTTAGAGATGTGTGTATTACTTAAATTATATTATGATTTCCTTGTGGTCCTATAAAATATAGTATAAAAACTATAAAGAAATAGAGAATATATTATTAAAGATTTTTATAATAGAAAATAGATAATTATGTTCACTTGTTTTTTCAAACGGGTAACTTTCAAAAGTAATGTTTTAAATACAATCATAATTTTTGACATGACATTATATAACTTTTTACTCTAATTATCTATAGGTCCAATTATACTGAGAGAAAAATGATTAAGATAATTGTGGGATTGCGTAGAAAACCAAGATTGGAAGTGCTTATGTACATAGGAAACTTAAATCTGAAAAGTTGATTGATTGGATTAATGCCATGGGAAAATATTTTGACTATGAATATGAGAAAAAAGTGAAATATGCAAATAGCATGATGAAAGTACATCCCACATTATGGTAAGACAACATGCAAGTAGATCAGAAGCGTAAAGGAAATAAGTATGTTACGAATTGGGATTGGATGGTGATGAAACTAAAGGATAATTTAATGCCTAGAGACTATAAATTAAATCTTTATAGAGAAATGCAAAATATGAAGAAAAAAAATGTCTACTAGAGAATACACACAACAATTTTATAAAATAAGATTAAGGAGTTAGTAGGAAATTACTAAAAATGGTATAAATATTATATTACTGTTTAATATATAAATTTAGATGAGGCCGAGTATTTTGTCTCTAAGAAGTTGAAAAGCATCAAGAAGCGTCTTTAATGGAAAATTATAATGAAACAAAGCTAGAGAGGAAAGGGTCAAAGCATAGGTCCATTAAGAAGAGGACAATCAACTAGTCAAGGAATATTTCCACTTCAAAATGAAGAAGGTAGTAGTTCCTATCAAATAAAATAGTCATCAAGGGACAAGATTTCAGAGGAAGAAGACTATTTCAAAGGGTAGATGAAGATTCCTTAGTTTTATATGTTACACATGCAAAAAAATCAACCACAAATCTAATGAATGTTGAAATAATTATTCTATAAATAAAGGAAGCATACACATTGTTCAACTTGATACCAAAAGTGTGAAATCATCTAGACATGAGAATGCACACGGAGCTTGAGAATCTTTAATGATGAAATGAATATTGTTAAAACCATCTAAGGAACTAAAGGAACTTCCGCAAAGAAAAAAATTGTTCAGAACTATTTGTAAATCAAAATGTATTTGTTGTAAAGTTGTTATTGATAGTGGGGCTATTCACCATTTTTTATCTACATAAATGGTGGAGAAGTTATGTTCAGAGAAAACAATGCATTGTACTCCCTATAGAGTATCATGGATGTAGAAGGAACATCAAATATTGCTCAGTAAACAATGTGAAATGGAATTTCATATCATATGCTACAAGGACAAGGGACTTTATAATGTTATCCCCATGGATGTGTGCCATGTTTTATCAATCATGTCTTGGAAATATGATCGAAATAAAACACAGAATGCAAGGAGAAACACCTACACTTTTGAAAAACATGGATAAAAGAATACACTATTTCCATTGACAGAAAAAGCTTATCGGTGGAAAGTAATCCTAAGGTGTTGCTACTTAATGGAAAGGAGTTTTTGTAATGAATCAAACATGAGGAGGTAAATGTTTCTTTGGTCGATAAGCCTAAGGTAATTCTCACAACTACAAATTTGAATGATTTTCTTGAAAAAGTTAAAAAATAATTGGATGAGTTTCTTGATATTGTATTTGATTATTTACTAGATAAGATGGTTCCAAAGGAGAATGAGGAGATTACAAATTAGGTGGAAGAGTTGTTGAATAAGGGTCTCATCCAAGAAATCTTAAATCCAAATGTTGTTCCTATATTATTAACTCTAAGGAAAGATGGAGGATGCAGAATGTGCACTGACGCCTGACTTATAAACAAAAGTACAACAAGGTATAGATCCATTACCTCACAATGATTATTTACTAGATTGTTTAAGTGGTGCTAAATACTTCTCCAAAATATATTTGAAAAAACTATATCATCAAATATGATTTAGAGAAGGAAATGAATGGAAAACATTCTTCAACGCTAAAAAGGGTTCTATATAATGTCTGGGTGATGCTTGCTGGAACTAAAAACTACTCCTAGTATTTCATTGAGGTTGAGAATTATTATCGAAATAATATATTAAATTTTTTATTTTTTATCTTGATAATATATTAACATATAGTTGGTCAAAAGAAGAACATTTCAAGAATCTTGAGATGGTTATGAGAAAATTGCAACAAGAAAAACAACTAATTAATTTAAAGAAATGTAGTTTCATGAAGACATAATTAGTCTACTTGGGTTTTTTTTGTATCAAAAGATGTCCTAAAAATGGATCATGAGAAAATCAAGGCCATAATCAACTGCCCTAAACTTACAAGGTAAGAATATTCCATGGTTTGACACGTTGTTATAGAAAATTCATTATACATTTTAGTGGTATCTATGCTCCAATTGTGAAAACTATCAGAGAAAGTAAATAGCCATTTTATTGGACAAAAGTAGCTAATAAAATATTTGAGTCGTTAAATAGAATAATCATAAAACAACCTATCTTAGCATTGAAATATTATAACAAGATCTTTCAAATTAAGGCTATTGCTAGTGGAACTGCAATAGGAGTGGTTCTAAGCTAGGAAGGGAAACCAATTTCTTATTTATTAAATAATCGATGAATCCAAACAAAAATATTCCTCATATGATAAGGAGTTTTATGTTATTATTAAAACACTAAAGAAATGGAGACACAACCTTCTTCCTAAAGAATTTATCCGTTATATTGATAACCATGCTCTATAGCTTATCAATAGCTAAACAAAATTGCACTGGAGACATGTTAAATGGGTTGAGTTTTGGAAAAACTTTAAATTTATCATCAAATATAAAAGTGAGAAATCAGATAAGGGATTAGATGCATTGAGTTGAGTTAATATAATTCCACTTGAATTCCAAGTTAACTTTTCAGAGTTTGATTATTTGAAAGATGTATAAATGATGCAGATTTTAAAGAAGCCTAAATATATCGTGAAAACTTAGTAAGAAGAGACAAAAAACCATGGGTATATTATACGATACAAAAAGTATTATTGTTCAAAGGAAGTCGATTACTTATTCCAAAATATTCAATGAGGGAAAAATTGTTGAAAGAAAATCACAATGCACGATTCACGAGGTATTTTGGACAGGATAGTACTTATGCATAGTTACATGCATTTTATGTTTAGCCATATATGTAGACCTAAAAATATTTGTTGATAGATGAAATGTATGTCAGCATGAAAAAGAAAGTAATCAAAATACTGGATTATAACAACCATTACCAATTCCAAATTTACCATGAGCCTTTGTAAGTATGGACTGTGTGCTAAGATTGTCAAAAATTCATATATTTAATGACTCAAAATATGTTGTTATTGATATATTTTCAAATGATACACTCTATACCTTGCAAAAAGATAAGTAATACAATTAACATTGTAAACTTATTCTTCAAAGAAGTAGTCATATTACATTGATTGCTAAGAAGTATTATTTATAATAAATATACCAAAATTTTGGGCCATTTTTGGGGGGATTTTCTAAAAAAGTTAGGAACCAAATTCAACTTTAGTTCAAGGTACCATCCTTCAACTAATAGAAAAAAAAAGGTGGTAAACATAAGTCTAGAAAATATCTTCAGATGTTTGGTAACTGAACATCCCAAATAGTGGGATCAGGTACTTGATCAGGAAGAATTTGTACATAGTGACTCACCTAAAAGAAGTACAATATTAAGTCCATTTCAATTTTTTACGGAATGCACCCAAGGGGAATTTATGAGTTAAGGAATCTTGTGAAACAATAATTAAGAAGTGTTGATAGTGGAGATTTGGTAGTTAGTATGTGGGAATTATAGTTAGGAACCAATTATAAAAAATCAATAGCAAGAACAAACAAAGGTAAGACTAAAAAATATGAAAATTGCATTTTGAAGTGCGCGATATGATTATGGAACACCTTTTGAAATGGCTATTTCCTAAATGGGAGAATAATAAATTGAAACTTAAGAAGATTGAGCCATAGAAAGTCTTGAGGAAATTCTCCTTAAATGCTTATGAAATAGAACAACCCAAAAGCATTGGAATTTCTCCAATCTTTAATGTTTCATATTTGTACCCATTCAAGGAGTTAGTAAAAGTTTCAACAGATGTTTCTGTTAGTGATGAAATTCAAGCCACTAAATGGGAAAATAAACTACCTCCAACACCAACAAGTATTGCAGGATTAGTCACATAAGAATGTTGAAGTCAAAGTAGGGAATGCAACAAATATTTTTCATGTTAAAGTTCAAAGTATTTGGTCAGCATGCAATTTACAGAGATGGAAAACATAATGAACACTAAGATAATAAAAATAGATCAAGATTTCTTTACGAAAAATATAATATCCAGGGATTCCTCTAATTATAGAGATGTGAGAAACATTAACATATCATATAAATATCAATTAAGTATAAACTAAGAAGTTATGAAAAGTAATCTTTGTCAATTGACACATGACTATTCATGATGGGGCACTTTGCTTGGTGTATAAACAAGGCTCTCATTTATAACCGAATATCATCTTATATCTCTAATACATTCAACATTCTGATATATAAATATTACTTGTCTTATAAATGGATACTTACATATTCCAAATATTCTGAACATTCCATTGCATATATAAACCATGTTCACTATATTGGTGTCAAAGCAACGTTTTCTAATCCCCAAGATTTTGGTGAGGTTTTAGTCACACTCACAAAACATTTTAGCATTTTTGAGTCTGACATTTTTGATGAAATGCTGCACCACCACACACCACAGCACACCACACACACACACATATATATTATATATATATATTATATACTATAGAGGAGAGAGAGAGAGAGAGAGATTTTGGCCATTTAAAAAAGTACAAATAAATATGAAGTTTTCTCTAAAAAAATAAAAAATAAAATAAAATAAAATATGGTCATTGGCCATTAAATATTAAACCAAAAAAAATGAAAGAAAACACGCACACACACACACACATATAACGATGATGATGATGATTAACGTCCACTAAAATCAATATGGTCTATTGAGCCTTAAGAAAGAAGCGATTAATTGAGACTATTTAATATTTTATTTTGTGATTAAAAGGAAGGGAGAGCAACATTTTGAGGTCATTGTAGTTTTGTTGACTTAACAAGTAAGGAAGGTTGCTAGTGTGAAAAATGTTTTGAAAAGGTGAACTAATGAGTAAGGTTCGGGCAATCCAAGAGAAAGCGTTTTTCATCTTCGACTCACTTAGTATCACATAGGAGAAATATTCTTTCATCCCAAGGTGTTTTGGGAATAGACCAATACTTGGTTTCACTCTGGAGTTCATGGGAAATAGTTCTTATCTTTGCAATGTTCATTTTCTTTTTCACACTAGTAAAGAAAAGGGGAAATAGTTCATATCTTTGCAATGTTCATTTTCTTTTTCACACTAGTAAAGAAAAAAAGATCATTCTGATTAACTAAGTGGGGTTGATCACCTCCTTATCATACCTTAGATTCCTTTTCCCCACTAACTCTTTATCACAGCACAACTATCCTTAAATTTGGAAATAAT
>APFE031342607.1:0-11093 GCA_000404065.3 Pinus taeda | reverse complement strand
GGAGAGAGAGAGAGAGAGAGAGAGAGAGAGAGAGAGGTACTCACATTTTCACTGTTAAGTTTTCTCAAGGATAAAATAACTTTTAGGCACTCGCATTACTTTCCACAAACAAAACAAGTAATCCTTATTTTCTACACAATCCCTCAGGAATTACTCCCTCTGGTGCTTTTTAGTGCGGACATAGAAAGGTCCAAGCTGATATCTCAAAGATTCCACTAAATTGTCTTAGTTTGTTGGATTATTTAATAGGCCTAGTGGCTCATTAGCATGGTTGTTTTGTTCTAAGGTATAATATATCTATTTTTGTTTATGGGAATATCTCTAAATATTATTCTCCCTGTTTATCCAACAATCTCCCACGCCACTTATTTCTTGCTCCAAAAATGTAGGGAAGACAATTTGCTAACTTTTAGTAAGTGATTTCCTAGATTGAGGTATTTGTTTCCTCCACTTCTCTTGATCTATTTTAACTTTGCAAACCATTTTTTTAATAAATGAAGGTTCAAGGTAGCATAAGATATATGCTTAACCATAAATCCACTTATACCCCCATACCTTTCCTCTCTAGTGGTATCATAGCCCCTATAGGAACTCATGCCTTAATAAATATTTGTTATTTCATTAATATGAAAATTAAAATATATAGTGGTATTCAAAATATTCAAATCACCATACCTCATAGTATGGAGCAAAGTATTTAAACTTATACCTAGTATTTTCAAGGTTGAAAAATTATGACATTATAAGATCTAAACAAGTGAATAGTTGTAATTTTCAATAGCTACAAGTGTAATTTGGAAATTAAACATGGTTATATAAACTATTAAAGGCAATTAAAATGTAAAAGTAGATAAGACAAAAGAGATAATAAATAAATAAATGAATGAAAAATCAAAATAAAGAAACGAGAGAAGATACTAAGGAATGAGAAATGAAATCTTAGCTCTATTCACCTTCCCACTACCCCAACTCTTCTTATTTCTTCTTCTAGTTTCACCCTCAAAGGGTCTTATAAACATGGAAGAGAGTATGCACAAAGAGCCACTAAATACATTTAACTAGATATTTCCAAAATAAAATTTGAACAACCATTCATATTGGGTTTTCCCATTTAAGTTTCTAGGATAAAAAATTCATTGTTACCTTACGGTGTTTAATGGTTGTGTGGTTTTGATTTGTGAACTTATGTTTTAGTTCATATTTTAATGTCTATCAGTGGATAATGGGAATGTGAATGAGATACATATGTAATCAAACTTGTAAATTTACTAAAGTATTAGTTTCCCTTTTCTAATAGAGAGTACAATAACTCTATTACTACCATCAAAGGATGCATTTTGATGCCCATAAGTCAATGGTTATCATATTATATCCACAACACTTTCGTAGAAGGTTTCTAAATTGGTTTATTTGACTTTTTCTCCTATGCACCTTCATCCACATATTTTACTATATGTTAAGTATTTTCCATGTCCTTGAGTTGTAATTTCTTTATCGGTATTGTAAACTTGACTAAACTGAGAGGAGGGTGAATTAATTTACTGCGGTCATGGACAATTTTTTCTTCTTCTTAATCTTTGTATGGACTATTAAATGAGAAACATAACACCTTATGAACACAAATTTAACATATAAAGAACATGTAACATGTAAATCACATGACAAAATAAACACACAAAAGCAATCACATGTGGACACCAGATATAAGTGAAAACACATAAAGGCAAAAAACCATGAACTTGTTGTTGTTGTGATGAAATGCAAGCTCCTACTTCCTCTACTATGTCAGATTTTGGAGGTTGCAACCTCTCTTCAATTTTGCAATCTTTAACTTTTTGGGAAGCTCCTACTCCCTCTTACATCATTTTTTTGCAGGTTACAACTTACAAGAGGCTCCTAACTCAGTTTGTTCTGCAATATACAACTTGTTTGGAAGATCCTACTTCCACTTCAACAAGCTCCAACCTATTATTTTTCAGGACACAACCTGAAAGGAGACCACAATCCCATGATACATAAAATAAACAATGTGTTGGTTTACCTGGTCTTTAGTTATGCATACTTCCATGTCTGTCTTTACCTCTTCTCCTCCTCAAATCTGCTTCACATATGACATTTTATCTTTGTTTATTTGTGTAAGGTAACTCACAAACAAAGACTCACAACAACTCAACTCATCCACATACTCCCTAACTTGTTAGCATTCCAAATCACATATTTTATAAGCAAAGTTTGATGCATGTCCTTGTTCCACAAAATAATATGAAGTGAACAATCTTGTATCCTTGGATTTCACCATTTCGTTTCACACCTTTTCAAATTTCGAATATTAAGACAAAATAAATGCTCCACCAAATATTATTTTCAGCCACCAATAATTATGAAATACTTCAACATAATGCCAATAACATGTAACTTTATAGGGATACCATAAGACCATATAGCTTTATATGTATAACACAAGACCATGTAACTGAGCATTCATACCAGCAATCACCAAGAATCTCTAAGACTCACAAGCAACTGAGCATTCATACCTCCAATCACCAAGAATCTCTAAGACTCACAAGCAACTGATCATTCATACCTCATGATCGACAACATGCCTTTGTTTTGCAACCTTATCTCTATGGCTACAACATACTACTTGTTTTAACATTTTATGACACCCTTAAAAGTTACAAAAAAAATTAAAAAAATTTCAGTTTATTCCCTAGCCAAATCATCTGGTATATACAAATTTGATGAGGAAAACAATTCCTATGTATTTTTCTGTGCCATTTTTATTTTAGAAATTTAAATAAATTTAATTTTATTAAAATTATAATATATATATTTTTTATAAAATTATATATTTTATAAAATTATATATTATTTTATAAATATATTTTTTCATTTATTAAAACATTTGTTTTAAAAAAATATCGGCCAACTCAATTTCCAAATCCATGTGATATATTGAGAAGGAGAGGAGGCTAGGTCAACAATAAAAATATATCCCGATGCAGGTAAAAATGAAGATACATGTTTCAAAAGTACATTTAAAAAACAAATCATTCCAATGTTATAAAGAGATTTCCTCCCTGTAAAATAATTTTACAGAGGTGAAAATGAAATTTTATAGAGGCAAATGAATGTTTGGATAGTTTCTTATCCAAAATTTCTATAGAAGTAAAAAAGGGGGAGATGAGAAGATATTTTCATAATTTACCATACATGGTTGGAGGCATGGTTTTCAAAACCATGGGGAATAAAAACAATAGATGGTTTTCACAAAAAAGAAGAATTATTTATGAAGTTTCATTTATTCATAAGTATACCAAAAGTGAGTAAAACTAAATATGAAAACAATGAATGGTGTGGGTAAACTGTTTTTAATTTCATTTATGAAATTCATAAACAAATAAATGCTACAATGGATAAGTATTACCATGGGATTACAAAGCAATATTTTGAGATTTGATTTATGAAATTCATGAGGAATGGAACAATTTGACAGGTCAAAACAAGACAAGGATTTCAAAAAATGAATGGTTTTACGAGATAAAATCATTTGAAGAAATATTTTGAGTCTTCATTTATAGAATTTATGGAAATATGATTTTATAAATTTTGGGAAATATTTTTATCAAAATATCTTATTCCCAAAAATTTAAGATTTATATTTTTGAAAATTAAAGAGTGATAACAAATCAATGATTTCCAATCATTTTCAAATTTCTCGACAATGATTAAGCATGTGAAGGGTAATTAAGATAATTGAATTATCAAAGAATTTTATCAAAGGACATGGGATTAATCAATTCTACAAAAGGGGATTAGTCAACTAGATTATGAGCTTATTAACTGAGTTTTAGGGAGAAACTTCATTAACCTCCGGATTTTGAGGTAAAAGATCAATAAACAGAAGATTAAGATAGATTTTTGACCAAAAATGGGCTACCGGTTTCAAGAATAAAGGAAATCAATCAGCAATCATTGAGCTAATTTCTAGATTTGAGGGAACAAAATTAGCAGTCAAGTTCCAAATTTACAGGGCAAATCGTAAATAGCTTTAGATTTCTTAGCAGAAAAATTAGAAACTAAAGGATCACTCCAAGATTTAAAGGCATAAGACTTTCTGCAATTTCTAGATTTTCTGTAGCAATTTTTTTTTTAGTTTATTTGATAGGATTTGTTTCCTATAGACTAGTGACAATTTGAGGAAGATGTTTTCCTATATATTGTTTCAATTTCAATGTAAAAGGGTTGGATTTTGATGCTAAAACCCTGCCATTTTTGTAAAGACTTATATTAGAAGAATTTTAATTGAAGTATTTTGGCTTTAGTTTCGCGGCAAAAATTGTTTTTCATGTATGTCTTTCCCTGCTATTCCATAATATGTTTTTGCATATGTTCAAGGTAACATAGGAGTTCGGGAAAATATACGTTTGAATATAAACCTCCCTGACAACTTGTTACAAAGTTATCATCTAGACTGAGATTAGCTAATTGAACATTTTGTTTAAATTAGCTCCTCTACATTATTTAATTGTTGTCTTCTGTCATCTCTTGAATGTATATATGTTTGGCTGTAGAATTATTCTACATGCATCTAATATATTTGATTGATAAAGCATTCACTATGAATACTTAATTATCCATTTTCTCTTATTTTCCTCCACCAAACTCTTTAAGTTATGTTTTTTTGTTAGAACTAGTTGTTGGCACTTTGATCAAGTTTCAGCAAGAGAGGGATCTATTTCTAAGCAGACATTAGATATTCATTAGCAACCACCTACAATAAATAATATATCTCGCCATTTTGCTTCAAATTTTGTTCTCCAGTGACAATGAAAAACATTAAGAAATGCCTCATAACAGTCGAGGGATTCCCCTCTAGTTCGATGGCCAGCTTGAACCTAAAGTTTGGTCAAGTTGGCTTGGCACAGTTCGCAGCCAAGAACTACCTTCGAGAAACAAATACAATACTATTATCAACATCACTAGGTCAATAACATTTTCCATTTCCTTGCATCACAACTTCTTCATGTCACTTTTGTTCTGCTGTCAAGTTACTGGCACTTCTTTATTGGAGAAAACCATAATTATTCTACATTCACATTGGAACATACCTCAACATCACAACATACCTTAGCATTACAACACCTCCTCACAAACAAATGGTGACCACCTCTCTATCAAAAAATCATATGCAACCAATTATGTAACATATTCAAACAACATAAGAGCTCCTTTACTTCAACAACATAAGAGCTCTAGTCAAGTACTTCCACACCCTTTGCACCATATCTTGCTACCCTGCAAGCAAAACAACTATAGAATCACAAAATGATAATTGTGTAATCACAACATAGACATAATAATTATAAAAACACCAATTTTAACAAAAGCATGTCATTAACTTCAACTTCAACTATGCATACATCAATTAGCTCTTTGCCATCAATGACAATTTTGCCAACAATCGAGCCATTTCATCACTTGATGAGTGAACCATTTTTTTAGAGGTTATCCACTCATGTAGACTAGCATTAAACATCACTACAAGGTTTATTGTTATAGGAAGAGCTTTGGCGAAAATCACATATAGAAAGACCTTTGTCGACGTGTTTCGAACCAACTAGTGTGGTTCATCGTCCTATATGTGATTTTCGCCGCAGCTCTTCTTATAACTTTGATGGATCACAGAAGCCTCAATTCTACAAATATTTATTGTTGTTGTACATAGGTTTCATATAATAATATGAAGCGCGTACAAGATAGATGAATGAAATGTGCTGGATACTAGGCAATTTTCCACCTCCCCCCTTGCTTGTGCATTGGTTTCTAAGTCTATGGACAATAATTTATGATTTATTTCCTCATTTTGAAAGTGTATTTGACATGAGAAATGGCTTGTCTTCCAATTTAGAGAATGAAGCCAAAACATATTGCCACCTTCTCAAAGTTTGATGTTGGGTTTACTTCATGCAACCATCAACCATTTTTTTGGTTTAATTTAGAGTTAGAGAATTCTTTAGTTCTTTAATGCATTTTCCTATAGCATGGAAAAAGAAACACATTCTCCTCCATAAACAATTGTGTCTTCATTAATTTGTCTTATGTGTAAGGTGAGAATTAGGAGCGTTATTCTATTTATATAGGGTATAACTCAAATTACATTGCACACATTTAATTGAGTGGGCATATTGATGCTAGGCTAAGTCCTGTAATAGCCACATCAACTTCTATCCCTCCTTTAATATTGATATTAAACACAAAGAAAAAATTTGGTAATTGTTGACCTCGTGTGTTTGTGTGTGTGTGTGCATTCATATATCATTGTTGGACAAGTTTATCAATGGAGCTATATATACATATATAAGACCATAGATTATCTCATAATAGAGGATTCATTCACTAGAGTGGTGTGCAAACACTTTCAAACAATAGAGTGTTTATGTGCTTCTTGCATTGCTACCAAGGAATGTTGTGTATGAATAATTCAAGCATAAAGCATACCTTCAATTGACAATTTTAATTGAAGTAATTATTTTCTATAACTATTGCATCATATGTGTTATAGGGTAAAAGAAAATTTCAACTTAAATAGGAAATTGTCTACTTGATTATCATTGAAAGAAAGAAGTAAAGAACTAAACCATAAATGAAATAAAGGAGTCCTTCTATGATTGTTGGTGATTAGTAGTAGAGAAAATTTGCACTCATATTGCATTAATAATAGATAACGAAATATATTACCTAGTAGAGATGCTTGTTGGTGGTAATGGATAGGCACAATGTATTAACTCTGAATAGGAACTCATTTGAACTTGCACATACCAATAGATGATTTTTGAACTAGAATTCATTGAGGATGAAGGTTTTGTAGAAATTTTAAAAACATAGATCTTTGTATAGGATAGATACATAGAGATCAAAAGTTAATTTATGCATAGTATCCATGTTGGTGAAGTGAGTTGGTTATAAGTCCCTCGTGTATGAATTAGGATTAGAGTATAAATAAGAAAGGAAGTGTGGATAGCAAGAAATTCTCCAAATGGCCATGGGAAAGGAATCAAAGAGTATCACACATCTAATATCATTTTATTATTTCAAGTATCATATGGGAAGGCGAGACATGTATAGGTTGGGTCAGTTTAGGAACTAGTCAATCACTCACCTTATTCCACATAAAGTGGTGTATATGATTTGGTACCATTATCATTCATATCAAGGTTAGTGCATTTGTCAGAATTGTGAACAGGCCCACCCATAAATGAATATCAAAGGTAGATATGAAAGAATTATGAAAGGCACAAGTTTAATACTTTATAGAGCATGATGAAGCTAAATCAAATAAATGAAATGATTTCTAAATAAAGGAACTACCTAAGAATCATACACCAAGTGTGAGCATCAACTTCAAAGGGTCCTAATAGGTTTTCAACTATGAACAAGATAATTTTGAAACATTAAGTGTTTATTAAGGTGAGGTTTAAACATGAAACAAGGGTTCACTCCTTCAAAAGAGAAACACATTGAAAACCATTTTTAGTTGATCCAAATTTCACATGTACAATTATAGCCCTTTTATTCAACTCTTGATTTTTTGCATGTTTGTTTCTCTTTCATCAACACTAAGGGTTAAAATACTAGGGTTGATACTACCTAGTTACGTTTTCTCAAATATTGCAAACCTAGTTCACATAGGCTTCCATGCGAGCTATAAGAATTCAAAAGTTTTTATTTAGATTGTTACTATGGTCATAGGATAATATTTTCTTTTCAACTATGAGGCATGTCATTCTAATTTTATAATAGTTTTCTTTGGGAATTTGAATTGTGGAGCGCCTTAGGAGATTAACTAGATGGTGAATTATTTTATGTTATATAGTAATGTTTGGTTATGTGTAACCTTGAGCATGCATTTATGTCATACTCTCCTTGAAAATTTATGAAGAAGTTGTTTAAAATCTCTTGTTGTGAACATTGCCATCATTTTATTTTCCTTCTTCCATAAATGAAAATAGGATGTTTGTTCATCATGTTTAAAGGATTCATGAAACATTAATTTTACAATTGAGTCACCTTATAATTTTTTTTATTGATCATAATCTATCTATTAAATGATTTTAAATGGAGAAAACAAGACTGAAATGTTTCTAACCGTTATTTTAATCTTCAATCCTTTTAGATTTTATTATCCTTTCTCACTTTAAGTGTCACTAGAAGATGGGGCACTATTTCTAAATATCATATTAGAATGTATATTTCTCTTAAGCTGTCATTTTTGTTGATGATTCTAAATTTATCTAATAAATATTAATTATCTTTAAGATAAAGGTGTAATGCCTATTTAAAAACTAGTGTAGATCCATCTTAACTTTGGATCTACCAAGAGTCGAGAGGGATCAAATTTCTCAAGATGCAAACCTCAATTTGAGTGCAAAACTTTAGAAAAGGTTTACACCTAAAGATATTTGATTCCTCTTAGTGCTTAGTAGATCCTAAGACACGATGGATATATGCTTGTTCTTGATAATATTATTTATATTTATATAAATTTAAATCCTTGTATTATAGAAATATCATTATTATTTTAATTTTATAAAATCATATATATATATATACATGCTTTATAATTTAATAATTTATTGTTTTAATGTGACCTACATAGCATTTATGATATAGATAAATAAGTGAATAACTCAAAAAAGTGTTTATTGTAAATATTGGAGTTTTGCATGCTTATTAGTGAAAAATTAATTACAAAGTTATTATAATTTATATAGTCTCACACACACATACATTTCTATATTTAGAAACATTTTTATTTGTACTTGTATGTTTATTAATTAAAATTAATAAGTTTGTATATGTTTATTAATTATATGTTTTGAAATATCAATTATTATTATCTAATTTATTTAATGTGATATGTATATTATTATTTTTTCGCTGCAAAAAATTGTTTGTAATTTATTCTTAAAAATAAAATTATAATATAATAAATTGAATTGAATAAATTTATTATTATTATTTACTAGTTTTAAGTGATCCAATACTATGCTTTACTATTATTAGTTTTTTATCTAATACTTTATTTTGAAGACAGTGCGACATCTCTCTCATATTAAGTTGACACTACTTGTTTCCACTCATTAACAACCACTACAACTTCTCCCCCATATTGAGCCAAGATTTAAATGTTTACACTCATTTATAGACACTACAACATCTCCCCCATACTGGATTTTAGAATGTCTCTCGGCACAATGAAGGAGAATGCTCTTTTTTCGCCATGAAGGGTTCACTCAATTATTTTTAACAAGAATGAGTATTTTTTATTTTCATTAAATATATGCTTGGTCACAACATGTACATAGGAATTTCCTTTTTTTCATTGTCCCTCTTATTCCTATGCTTGCTATAGAATGCTAAAACTTATTAGGGACTATAATGTTTCACAAAAAATCATTTCATTCCTATGAGAATACATCTAACAATAACTTCCTAATCAAAGAAAAAACTTACAATAATGCATATGTTATTTGAGGTTGTTTTCATCCTCTTCTGGTGGCTTTTTGAGTTTTTGACACTTGTTTACTTCATTCCAACTTTCAATATTGGATTCACTTAGGCTAATATACAAAATTTGAACTTGTTCATGTAATTCTACAGTATGTTTATGAAGTTCCTTTAACTAATTCGCTTGCTTGACTAACTTGTCTTTTAGAGCTTGGACCTACTCTGGTGCATTCAAATTGGTTTCCATCTACTCCTTTTGTCTCATATTCATAACCATCATACCAAGTTGGAGGGAATCCATTTTCTCTGATAATTGAGTGACCCATTCCTTGATTTGCAACTAGTTTTCCTTTCTTGACTATTGTTACCCAAATATTTCTCTTTACCTCACCACATCCTAATCTAGCAAGCCCAAAAGAAGCAACAAAAGTTCATAGTGTACCACAATTTCCTCACCTCTGAAATCTAGTTCAAATTGCAACTTGGGTTCCACACAATCACCCCCAAGTCTTGCAAAATGTATTTATGTGCTACCTAATTCGATATTTGGTTCTTACAGTCATCCAGCCTAGAGGCACCAAGCTCTCGCTCCTCTCACAATCTCCATTTGTCTCGAGCAAAAGAAATTATGGAAAATCTCAACAATTCAATGCTTGTACCTAAAAAAACTTTTTAACCCCATGAAATAACTTCCTAACTATCTATATAGGGCACAGAGAAGGCCCTTAAACTGGTCTATAACCCAAAGGAAGCCAAACAGGTCCAACCACAAGCTACACTTTGTTTCTCTAAATTCCCTAGTCTTTGGGGCCAATGTGAAGTTCTAGATGTAAACTAGTAAACCATTCCTACCATAAAAGTTGATCCAAGGAAACCCTTCATGAGCCTATTCCATGCGAGTGCAGAGACATGCAACCTAAGCACTAAAAGACCATAATCCCAGGGATTTTCTCCCACCTTCCATATAAAAAAATTTAATCCGACTGAAAGCTAATAAAATATTACAATTGTTGCGGGAAATTATCCCCTAAGGTTCTTGGGTGAAACCTTAGCAGACGGAAAATTATCTAAGTTAAGAAACACACACACACACCACCGTTTATGCTATAAATAACTACTTCTAGGGTGAGAGGGGCATACTTGAGGTCCTACGTTTGGGTAGTTACTCAAGGGTGCAAACCCTTCTTCGCGTCCCTTCCGCTCCTTGGTCCTGTAAAAACCACAATTCCACAAACTACCACAGTATATGGACGAGATTTTACATAAAAAATGATCTTTATGTTATATGAAAGATGAGTTAGTTACAAACTTATAAACATCTATTCAAGCATGAACTTCACATATAAATATCATTAACACAAAGAAAGAAGCGTTTCGGGAACAAGACGTGTTTCTTTATTAGATAAATAAAATAATATGGAAAAAGAGCAATATCACCTGAATCGGCTTCTGCAGGCTCCAAGCTCAGCCTCCTTCTGGATCCGTCCCGCCTCAAGCCACTAGTAGGTCACCTTCCATTACTCTCCCCAAGATGTGATGGGAAAGAATGAACATCCAAACACAAAGGAAACAAGGGTTTC
>APFE031342587.1:33743-84001 GCA_000404065.3 Pinus taeda | reverse complement strand
ATGTGATGCATATGTACATGTTCCAAAGGAGAAACAAACCATGTTGGATAGTAAATCTGAAAAGTGCATCTTTATTGGATATAAAGATGGTTTAAAGGGTTATAAGCTTTGGAACCTAGTCACATGGAAGGTTGTGTACAACTAAGATGTGGTGTTAAGAGAGGTGAAATATGTTGTTAAACATAAAGTCCAATGAAAGGAACCTAAGAAGATAGAGTTTAAGATAAAAGAGGAAGAATCAGACTCTACAACAGAGGAGGAATCAGAAGATGAAGAGCCACAAACTCCGACTATGAGAAGATCAGTTCGAGAAGGAAGGCAGCCTAAAAGGTATAGTCCATCTACTTTCTATTCAAATTTTGCTTTATATATTATTGGCAATGATCCCAGAACTGTGAAGGAAGCAATAGATTCAGAGGATGGAAAACTCTGGAAAGAGTCCATGGTTGATGAAATGGAATCTTTGCACAAAAATGAGGCTTGGGATCTAGTGGAGTTGCTGATTGGAAGGAAACCCATTGGTAGAAAATGGGTGTTCAAAAATAAGAAAAATGTAGAAGGAAAAATGGAGAAATGCAAAGCTCGGTTGGTAGCAAAAGGTTATTCCCAGGTGTCGGGAATTGATTTTGGTGATATTTTTTCTCTTGTTGCCAAGGTAACTTCTATCAGATTACTTTTATCTATTGCTACTGCTTTTGATTTTGAGGTAGAACAGATGGATGTGAAGACAACAGTTCTTCATGGGGATTTGGAAGAGGAAATCTACATGAAGCAACCTGAAGGCTTTGCAGCGAAGGGTAAGAAACAATTGGTATTAGAGCTAAGTTGGCTTCAGAAGGATGTTTCTTGTTGCCGAGGGTTTGTATTGGCCTGGTAGATAGAGAGATAATTGAGTTTTCTTGCAGATCTGGATCAAAAGTGATAGATTGTGAAGCCAAGCTACACAATACTAGGTCATGAGAGATTTAGTGGATGAGGAGGATAAGTGCACATGGATTAATTATTTGATGAACCATGTAACTGAAAATAACGCCTAGATAATTGGCAGTTAGAGTGGCTGGTGACTCATGTAATCCAGTAGGTGGGTTCTTTTTATATGGAAATTGATGTCATATATACAAAGACAACAACAAGGGTAAACAAAAAAAAACTATTATAATGGAGTGAAATTTTTAATTTCCATGTAAATGGGCATACTGCTATAAGACCTAGTAAGCCATGTGTACCCCTCGGTAATTACCAGTAAAGTTTGGGTTAGACCTAGGTCATAGGGGGATGTCAGGTTAACAAATCCCAGGTAAAAGCTTTGAATGGGGTAAGGGCTAGAGTGAGCAGGATTGTCTCACTTAGCAGGTTTTGGCTGGATTTAGTCAAGGAACCACAAGTCAAGTTTAAAGGGGGAATTGTTAGGTAAAATTGACTTGGGGTTTGAATCAAGGTTGAGCTCATTAAATAGTAGTGGTTTTGGGCACATGGTATAGTGTACCCATGGCATTATTGTCCGTGGTATTGCATGTAATGTAGTCTATAAAAGGTTGGGAATAATTCATTGTAATATAGGCCCAGAGGTGAGTGGTGAAGGCTCACTTGGCCAGATTGGCCAAGGTTTTGGCCAATGCTAATGAGATCTCATTAGGTTGGGTTTTTCCTGGATAAATATTATGTGTATAATATTTATGTGTATTGTTGCTGGTTATTTTATTATTCCTCTCTGTAAATCTCAATAAATCTTAGTAATAATTTATCTCTCTGCCATAAATTTCTTAACAACTGGCTACTCAGGAAGATGCAGGCACCTCCAATTTGTATGCCATAGTACCAATATTTTGCAACACATTGTACCATAGTACTTGGGTGATCATTTAGTATCCTTCTTAGCTTGCTTGAGTGACATTGGTTTGTATGGTTGTAGCCATAAAAATACCCATCGTCTACATCAAAACTTATTTCACTACGATGTTGATCTACATCTTATTTCATTCGATTATGTGCCAGAGTGAGGTTATTCTTTAAGAGTTGGAGAACTTGTTGTTGATGCTCGATGTCATCCTCCACTACCTAAGCCTTAGAATTTTCTCTTAAATATCATGTGACGAATGGTGGACGATATTCATACAGTGCCATAAATGGGGTGATTTTTGTTGCAGTATGGAAGGAAGTATTATGCCACCATTTAGCTAAAGGTAACAACTTGACCCATTATGTTTGTTTATCTGATACAAGGAAATGAAGATATCCTTCCAAACATTTGTTCGCTAGATCAATTTTCATGTCAGATTGAGGGTGATAAGATGAGCTATGAGGTAATTGAGTACCAAGACAAAGAAATTTGTTTCATCCAAAAATTTCCAGTGAAAATGGGATCTCTATCACTTAAAGTAATCTTTGGGTTTCCATGTAACTTTTGAATTTTTTCCATAAATGCAATAGAAACTCTACTGGATTTAAAAGCATGAGATAATGGACAAAAGTGCGCATACTTGGTAATTCTATCAACTACCACCATGATGACACTCTTTCTTCATACTTGGGTAGACCTATAATAAAATCCATTGGGCCCTCCCCCCAATAGTGAATTGGAATGGAAAAATGTTTTTACAGTGTCGAGGTCTTAATTTTCTCAACTTTATTTTATTGGCAAACCAAACATTCTGCCACAAACTTTTGAATATCAAATTTAAGGTCATCCCAAAAAAAATCCTTCTTAACCCTGTGGTAAGTTTTTAAAAATCCTCAGAACCCTCCTTAGGGGGAGGTGTGAAATTCGAAAAGAATATTTTTCTTCAGTTGGGAATTCTTACAAAGATATAAGAAATCTTTGTACCATAATGATAATTGGAGGTATAGATGGAATAGGCGGGTGGCCACCAATATCCCTAGATCATTCCTCCCTCAAGAATAAATGGTCACCATTACATGTAGAGTCTCCATGAGGTGAGGAAATTTTTGTTGAACCTAGTACCTCGTGACTGACTTACCCTGGTGAAGGATTTGGCCTACTTTGACAACTCAATATAGTTGGATCCTCTACTAGCAAATGTCCTAGATCTTTACGTCCATGATTTGATTAGTTGTGGTTTGTTCCATGCAGTCTATGTTTAGATCTATTGGTGTGAGTTGTTCTGCAATGTTGGATGTGTCCAACAATGGTGGAAAATATGGACGAAGGCAGTCTACATGAACATTGGGTACAGACCAAGGAATGGTGGGATGTTGAGCTTGAAGGCATTGTTCCCTACAGCCTTGGTGATGGTGTATGGCCCATATTGAAATGGGCAAAGCTTGCGGTGGGGTCCAATGAGGTGCTCCTTCTACAAATGTAACCAAACTTTGTTGCCCACTTGGAACTTGTATGACACTCAGTGTTTATCATGGCGTTTCTTGTACTTAGCATTGTCTTTGTCCAATATATCATGGACCTACTAGCATATGTGTTGAATGTGCTCAATGAAGTTGTTATCCCTCTCAGCTTCAAACTGGACGTGAGCCGAATCTACATGAGTAGTTGCAAATGCTATGGCTACATCAGTGGGGCATACTGGTTGAAATCCCAACCCTACCTAAAAGGGGATATGGCCCATTGAGCTATGGAAAGCTTTCTTGTAGTTTTGTTGGACATAGGGTAGCCTTTCATCCCATGTGTTTGGATGCTTCAATTTTTACATGCGTAGGATGTGTATGATCATCCTATTGATGACCTCTGTTTGGCCATCAGTTTCGGGGTAGAAGACCATGGACCTAGTAAGTTTGGTATCCAACATTGACTAGAGACTTGATAAAAATGCATTGAGGAATCGGTTGTCCCATACTGAGATAACGGACTGTGGGATCTCAAAGTGTACCCATAGCCGGTCAAAGAATATCTTAGTAGCGGCCTCTACTATGATACTCTTCTTGCAGGGCGCCATGATGGCCATCTTAGAGAATCTATCAACGACCTCGAAAATGCAGTTATTTCTGTAGTTGAAGGAAGGTCAGATATGTAATCCATGGAGATGGATTCCCAAGGTTTATTAGGAGCATGCGAAGGAGTATATAGGCCTTTCTTCTTTATGGTTGGTTTGGGAATGGCTCAAGCGGTCCAAGATCTAATGTACTTCCCAACATCCTGAAAAAGTTTCGGCTAATAAAATACTTCTGCACTACTGCCACTATCTTCTCTACTCCAAAATGTTCAGCAACCTGACTATATTGCACCTCCTAGATCATATTTGCATGCTCACTTGAAGTAACATAGATGTGTCCCAGACGGCATAATAGTGCATCCTAGAGGCAAAAATTTTGAACTTGCTTACCTTCAAGGAGTGCCTTGTATGTGTCATAAAATTCTAGATTCCTCTTGTAAATATGAGGCTACCCTGAAGTCTCATACCGACGTGAGTCAAACATAGTGATTAACGCCATGATTGGTGGTCAGCTGAGGCAGTCAGCAACATTATCGCTACTTCCCTTCTTGTATTTAATGCTCAAATGGAACTGTTGGAGGTATGTTGACCATTTCTAATGGTGATAAGTTTTCAACTTCCCTTGTATCTATATGAACCACTGGGGTTGATGGTCTGTGTGGATGACCGTTTCCTTCCCTATAATTTAATGCATTCATTGATGGCAGGCATGCACCATGGAATACATTTCTTTGTCATAAGTGGTATACTTTTGGACTAGTTATGGAAGTGTCTTGCCGTGGTAAGCCACTAGATGCCCCTAGTGAGTAAGGACTACACTAATAACATAGTTGGAGGAATTTGTCTCAATCTCAAATGGTTGTTGCATGTCTGGTAATGTGAGCATTGGTGTAGAATAGAAGCGATGCTTTAACTCAGAAAACTTCTCTTGTTGGGGTTTGGACCAAAAACATTTTTCTTTTGCTCTACCCTTGGTCACTTGATTTAATGTCCAAGTGATATGAGAGAGCCCCAGCACGAACCTACAGAAGAAATTCGTAAGACCTAGAAAGCTACGGAGCTTTTCTAGAGTGATTGGGGCTGGCCAATCCTAAATGACTCGTATCTTGGCTAGGTCCACATGCACACCCTACTCATCAATGATACCCTAGATATTGAACCTTAGTAATGCCGACCATGCATTTCTCCAAATTTTGACATAGATTGTGTTGTCACAGGGTTTGAAGGACCTGTCGAATATGGCATAGGTTCTCTTCCCAACTCTGGCTAAAGATCAAGATGTCATATAGATACACTAGCATGATGACATTGGTGAAGGGTTTCAAGATCTCTTTCGTAAATCTCATGAAGATTCTAGGGGAATTCTTTGACCTAAAAGGCATGACCATTTATTCCAAAAGGCACTCCTTGGATTTGAAGGCAGTCTTCCACACATTGGAGGGTTCAATAGGAACTTGGTGATAAATAAATTTTAAGTCAATCTTGTTGAAATATTTTCCCCCTTTGAGTTAATCAAGAAGGTTGTCAATCCGAGGGATTGGGTACATATTCTAGAAATTGATCTTGTTCAGCACCTGATAGTCAATATAGAGTCTACAAGTCCTATCCTTCTTTTGTACCAATACAATCGGGCTTCCACAGAGTGATGATATTGGCCTCATATTCCCCTTCTGCAAGAACTCTTGAATCTAGCTCTTGATCTCATTGCTCTACAGAATAGAGCATCGATAGATCAGTCGATTGGGTATTGTCTTGTTTGGGGTCAAATCGGTGGAGTGCTTGACGTAATAATGCATAGGTACCCCTGTAGTTGAGGTAAAAGCTTCACTGTATTCCTCCATGACCTTGTCCATCTACTGCTATTATGCATAAGAGTCATGTCTCAAAGTCGTGGCTACAACCTTGTTCTTGCCTTGAGGGTGAACCATAAGGAAAAAAAATCCTAGTCCAGCAAATGATCTTACTGCATTTCTTTGCAATGATCAAAGAGATGGCAGTAGGTGGGGCGATTTCCAATATCCTATACAACTTATTTCCCATAGTAATAATCATAGAGTGAGGTCTAGACTCATATACAACATGCCGCTTCCACGCGTATGGTTGTCTGAATAATACATCACAAACTTCAAGAGGACCAACATCACATAGTACCTCATCTATGAAGGGTTTGATGTTGTAGGGAAGGCAACACTATTGGATGACACGGGGATATCTTCCTTGGTGAAGCCACCCGATGGTGTATGACTATAGATGTGTGTTGTAGTCGGGAGGCCCAACTGCTTCATGACCTCTATTTAAATGAGGTTCTTTTGTCTCCCACGGTCGACAATGAACTACAATGGAGAACCCTTCACCCACATCTGTCAGTGGAAGAGGCTTTCACCCTCTAAATATTTAGACTCATTATTATGGATCTTGGTAGTGGCCAGGTGGCACTAGGCTCCGATTCAATGGTTTGGTTCCCTTTTTCATTCCCCTTGTCAGGTTCTAACTCAGAGTTGGAACATGTGTCTGATTCGGAGGCCTTCCACTCGGCCACCAGTGATTGCTTGGCTTAACACTCACCTATGTTGTGAGTGGAGCTCTGATGGAAATAACACCATGTTCCCGCATCCTTCTTTGTCTTTGTGGTGTTGTTCTTTTCTTACAGCTTTGTAAAGTTGTCATGGGTCATCCCGCCTTGGATTTATCCTTTTATTTGTGCTTTTGGGGCACGTTTTCCTTGCTTCAGATTCGCAGATCCAAATTTTTCTTCTTATATTTAGACTTCTTCTGAATTTTCAATGTATCGATACATTGTGTCGAGTGAGAAGATGTCTAGGAACACCATCTCATCTTGGATGTACTTGTGTAGACAACCACGGTACTTGAGTACCCAATGCCACTCAAAATCCTTGATACCCAACTTCGTAGGAAGAGTATGGAAAAAATTTGTGGACTTCAACACATGTTGGTCCTTTCCCTATCGTAATGTGGTCTAATTCATGTATTTATCTTCATACCTCATGAAAGGGTAATATTGATGAGCCTCAGTATTACAACAATATTGTTGCTACTCCTAGGGCTACCAGCTTTACTTTATCAACCCATGGTTTTGTACAAACTTGGATATGACAGTGCTATATACACAATAGATGCATCGTTTTACTCATGTCGTTTTTCAACTAGGGTACTTGGCCATTAGGGTTCCAAACCGTTCCTCTATTGAACTAAAGGGAGTCTAACTACTGACAGTGGAAGGTAAAGCTATTTCTAGTGCAGAGAAGGTAAATGCTTGTAAAACTAGGAAAAGAAAGTTGCCAACCTGTAAGTGGTATGAAATGACACAAATCACTTGTAGAAAGGAAACTATTCTAATACGTACTTGATCACCTTACTATCGAGGTTTCTTGAAAATGGAAGATTAGTCTATCATTTCATATGTTAAACATGCATGCATTAATTATCTCATCCACACTTGCAGAAAAGATAAAGTTCTAATTTCTAAACTTAGAATTAAAGAGCTAACGCTATCTGATCTTGCAGGAAGGAAAGGAGTAAAAGGATTGGTCTAGGTGGCACTTTTGGTCATGGAGTCCAGCTGAGGGGTTAACCTACTCCTAAACTAGGCTACACTATCATTGCAAGTCAAACACTGTCAAAACAAGCTGCTATAGGTTTGTTGTAGGAAACTGCTACAGGATGCAATGAACTGCTACAGGAAGCTACTTGAAAGGTTTTGGAGGACACAAATGGTGAGATGAGGTGTTAGAAAGGTGTATGATAGTTGTGTAAGGTGTAGGGGAGGTGAGCATCACCCAAGGCCAATCCCACCACTCCATGAAGGATGGATTTGCCTAAGATCTCTTGCTCACGGCGGCTGGAAAATAGATGTTAGGAATATGGGTTGGTATGCATCAAAATAAGGTGGAGAAGACCTAGGTGGAGTTGTTTGGAGGAGTCCCTTACTTCATATCAACAATCCCTATAATAAAACATGTCTCTCTTTTCATTTAAAAATGATTGCATGTCAACATGGAAAAGATGAGTTACATTTAGAAAATGTGATCCAAATATTGTTAAGGACTAGATCTGTGAAAGGGGCTACCTTTTGAGCTACAACACTCTTAAGAACTAGGATAACCACTACAAATATTTCCAAGAAATAATAAACAATTATCTAGATAAGAATGAAATGTAATCTATGCAATGAAAAAAATACAAACTCTATTTTTGCGTTGTGAGAGTGGGGTCCCCTAATCATGATCCCATAAGAGAGATGAGATAGAGGTCACTGTTACAAATGTTTCTGGTCTATTCTCCTTCACTAGACTACAACACTAATCTACTCTTTAAGCTAATGAAAGAATGGATGAGCAACAACTTTATCAACTTTCTAAGCTAAACAAAGACATAAGTAACTTCTATAGTTAATCAACATTATAACCTAAGAATACAGATACAAAAGAGAGGAAATTCTACTCCTATGGTTGGGCCCCAACCCAAGAGCTTCATCCCTCTGATTCAACTCAGTCCTAGATCAAAATATAATTTCTCATTATCATAAAAGTGCCAAATACATCACAACAATAAAATTCAAATGTCCTTCAGCTAAAAGGCTTCTGGGCAACAATAAAAATTTGAATCCTAGTCAGTCCCATAACTTGCTTATTTATACAAAACTCGAGCTACCAACAACTCCCTAGAAAATAGGGATACATCTCTCCCTAACTTCGAGAATAGCTTTACCTTTACTAGGACTAGCTTGGCTTCCAATGAACTCATCTTTCTTGGCTACCGATGACACCGAGATGATGAGATAGAGGGGGAGAATCTTTGAATGATTTGAGGAGTTAAGGAGGGAGACCACTTCCTAAAATCTCTCTTTATTTCCTACTTCGAGTCCATGCACTCAAGTCAACTCAAAATGGCTCCAATTTCTTGCATTTAGGACACATTATGCCATATGACCTAGTAACTCACTTTTAATCTTCTCACTAAGTAAAATATAACAAAATCTATAAATAAATGTGAGAGAAAACAATTTAATAGGTTGGAGAGTGGCATTGTGACCCATATAGTTTACCTTTTCATGAGCCTCATCATCACCCCCCTACTGAAACTGTTTCTCATCCTGTAAGCAACCTAGTCATCTATATCCATATCCTTCATATCCCTAGTGGCCTCTTTGACATCCCAAGCTTTTGCGGCTGGTCTCTCTTCCTGAGGATAAAACCCTACTTTTTTCTCTATATCTTCCCACTATTTTATTTCATCTTCTTCCTTCCTACCTTCCAACAAACCCAACAACAAAGGTGGACTAATCTTAAGTCCAATCTAATTGATATTCAATCTTTTCATGGCCTCTTTGTACATGGGTGTTCTCTCCAATGCATTCCTCAATCTCTCGGGAGAGTGATACTCCCTGATATGGAGATTGTGTGGTAGGTTATTCCATCTTCTCTGGCATGCTTGTTGGCTCTTAGTCCCTAACAGTCTGAGAGTGTCCTCAAAATGGGAGTGGATTGTTATTGGGTAGCCAAGTATATTAGTGTAAGTTGAGCATCATTGGAGATGATGCTATGGTTACTGATTACATCCATTGAATTTATTTGTTCTTCCCTGATGTAGATGGGTCCTTTTTCCTCTTTTTCCACTATCTCTTCACCTCCTTAGCCCTGGCCTCATGCCTCATCCATGACGCAAGTGCCATCAACTGTAAGTCTTCCAAATTTACACTGGGGTCCCAAACATTGAAGTCTGTTAAGGAAATCTTATGCAAGTATAATTAATATAATTTTTCCTTGTCTTCAAGGGCACTCTTGTCACACAAATTGATGAACTACCTGTAATCTTGGAATGTCATGGTCCCATGTTCTACTAATGTCTTAATTCAAAAATGCATCCATTTGTCCTTGAGGTAAAGTTCATAGGATTTGGATGGCAATTTGCATTGAAGTGCCTCCATGGAGAGGCTTTCCATGTTGGACAATTGGGTCTCCTTTTCTTGCAATTTCCTCTTGGGCCATGTGTTCTCTATCTACAACTGTGTTCTCATGGTGTATTTTCTATCTCTCAACTCACCCAACTCCTTGCCCATCTCTAGGATTTTTTCTTCTATAAGGACCACATATTCTACTTTATTTGATTTAGAAATATGCATCCACCAATGTCTCCTTCCTCTTTGTTTTCCAAGTTCAAAGAAGAGAGTGATTGCAAATTTATGTGGGATCACTCTACCTCCTTCAATGAACTTTTAGTAGGAGATCAAGTTGGGTTGTGGGCTAGGCTCCTCTAGCTCTATAGAAGATCCCTCAACTATATTTGGAGAAGTTGTTCCCTCCCATAGCTTCCATTCTTCCTTTCCTGTGGCACTACCAGTGTTTCTTGTAGCACTATTTGGGGATCCCACAGCATGCCTCTTCCTTTCTCTTGGAGTGTTACAGGTGCCTTGGTCTGTTTAGATGAGGCTGACCTAGTGATAGGGTTTATAACATAGGTAATGGTAGCTTTTGGTTTTTCTCCTAGTGATGTGACCTTCTATATCTTCATTCCCATGGATTCTATCTCCTCCTATTTATTTGGTGATTCTTCAATTGTAATAGGGGTTTTTGTGGAGTTTTGTGGCTTCCCCTTCTTAATCATATTGCTTCTTCTTGTTTTGAAATAGAGAGGAGTTTGTCTCTACCTTTTCTTCATGGATTTGATGGGTGTGCTCAAAGTAGCCAAGGCATCAACTGCCTCCTTTTCAGTGGGTTCAAGAGACAACCTTCCCTGATATAGGGGTATCTCCTCCCCTTCAAGTGAAGTGGTCTTCTCAAGGCTCATCTCTTTCTTATACTCTTCTTCTTCTTTCTGTTGTTCTTCTTCTAACTTTTTTATCTTTTCCTCTTCTTCTCTTTCTGCTCTTTCTTGTTCTCCTTCTTGTTCTCCTTCCTCTTCTTCTCCTTCTCCTTCTTCTTCTTTAGCACTTGAGGTTGGGTTCTCACTAGGGGAAAGGAATTGGGTCTCAAGGAAGGATTCTTTGTTGTTGGCTTGAGGGTGCTTGACCTAGGTTTAGCATTATTTAGCCAAACAAATCCCTACACTACTAGCCATTTTCGCATCAGCCCGCAGAGTGCAGACCGAAGTCTCACCAAAAGTAGTATGGGGGGATGCTGGAACCAAGTTTCTACACCCTAAGATGACTATGATGTCATTTGATCTCTTATATCCCTGCCTTCGCAGAGGTGTTTTTGATCTAGGGCTTGTAGGACAAACCCCCTATTCCGGCTTTCAATAACTTCGTGAAAGTATATGATCAACCTTCACGAAGCCCTAACTTGGGGCACAGGGCCATGCATATTCCTCAATTACTGTAAGTGATTTTCTCATTTTTCTAAATACTTAAGTTTATCACTGCGTAATCAGATATTCGTAATTGCATTTAATTATTTAGTGTAACTATATTCATTCGCGCAACATAGAAGCATAATAGAGGAAGTTCATACACAAAATATCCAAACCCATAAACAAAACAAATACACAGAAATTGTAGAATAACTCCTTTTATTAATATATTTCCAAGTGTTATAGACTCTAGTCACCCTACACACACAGCTGCAGGGGTCCGTGCACTCAGCTGCGGACTTCTACCCTAGGCCTCTGTGCACTTAGCTGCAGAGACTCTACCCATGCTACAACCCAAGACTTAGACTTCTTGTTCTAAAGCTATGACTTTTTTCCTTCTTCTATGCTTCTAACTACTTAGAGCTTAGCCCTTTTTATACAATCCCATGGTCCGCAGAACATGGGTAGATCTCTTACAACCAACTTTACTTTGCAACACTAAAGGCATACTACCCTTTGTCACACATAATACCTTCGTGCTCCATGACGACAAAATGCAGAGTCTTTAAAATTATATTACAAAAACATGGGCCTTTAGCCCCAAAACTGCCCTTGAGGGATACCACTCCCAATAGGCCCCCAGAAAAAACATCATGACTCACCCTTGAGTCACTCAGTAGGCACAGAGATCTTTGCGTGAAGCCCATCCAGCTCGACCTTGATGACTACAACTTCGGCTGTGCACTGAGCTACTGCCTGCTTTGCATCTTAGACTATTTCCTCATTTACCACCCCTGCATTGTCATCCTGAAACTATTGTTACATCAACTATAGAGTCACAAGCTTGTCTTCAATGTTTCTCATCAATGCATATGCTTCTTCCAACCAGGGCTTTAGTCACGCCTTCAGCACTGCTTCTTTATGCAGTGTTGTGTCCACCTGTTCCTTCAACTACTTGGGTTCCTACAATTTGGATAAACTTTGTGTCAGTGCGACAATTCACGTTGTGCCCTTAACATCATCATAGTGTTGTTGGAGCCCAAGCACTTCAGTCTCGAGCCTCTGGATGTTTGGGTCCTCCTACAAACCGGTCAAGACCTCAAACAATTGTTCAAACAACTGGGTGTGGTCGGCTACTACACTCTCCACTACCGCAATTGCTTCTGTGACAGCAGCGACCCACTGTTCCTTTACCACTAGTGGTGTTGAAGGCTGAGCCCTTAACTGGAGATTTATAATCTACAAGTTCATCTCCAACTGAATCGATGCCATCTCCATCTGAGTGTCGCGTACCACTCTAGACAATTTACAGATGTCGACCTTGACTGGCTCCTCCTCCAAAATGGCCAATTCTGGGAACATTCTGCAGACCTACTCCATGACCTGTATGATCTTCTTTCTTTGGTTGGTTTATTTTTTGTTCACTAATCATTTGGACGGTCCGGTGCTCATGTGTCCTCAACTTTGCAATTACTCCATCCTACAAGGAACGAAGTTCTTCGCACGGGAGCACTACCAGGTTCAATCCCACTCCTTTCAAGGCACTGATAGCCTCATTTTTTGTTGTTAGTGCTCCATCCAAAAGCACTAGCACACTGGAAGCCTTTGGGTATCAATAAAAGAGTGATGGTAGTGGAGCAAGTTTCAGCTCCTTCCTCATCAAATCACTGAGAGATAAAAGAAAAGTAAGGACTCAGGTGAAAACCTCCATGAGGCACCTAAGTCCCACTATTGGGTTGAAAACCTCTTGGGGTAACCAAATCGTGTCAAAAAAGAAATAAGAGAAAAAAGGAAATAAAAAGATCCCTTAATGAAAACCTCTCTTGAGGCACCCAGGGAAAACAACTAGGATGAAAACCTCTCATAGAATCCTGGTTGTTTTCAAAAAAAAAAGGAGGAAAAAAGAAAAAACCATGAAAATTTCTATTTGCAGGTCAGCAAGGAGGACAATCAGAGAACAAAGGATGATAAAAAAGGGGCCTATTTCACTCACATTTTTATTTTTCCACTCATTAACATTCATCACTCCACCATTTATTTCATTTCTTCACTACTTTGCTTTAGTTTACAAGGGGATTGTGTTTTCTACAAGATCCCTTGAAAACCTATAGGATGACCCTGTAGGAATTATAGTGGCTCAGGAATCCTACAGGAAGTGACCCTAGGGAAAAAAATGAGCTGCTATGTTCAAGAAATAACACCCCTACATCACCATTTTGTTAGCATACCTATGTCCACTTTCATCACCCCTGCATAAACCATAAAAAAGATCACTTTCAATATTTATCTATCTATTTATATATATATATATATATTTCACAGTCTTCAAGAGAAAAAAAAAGTGAAACAAAGAGCAGAAGAGGGCAGCACCTGAGTATGTTCCATTTCTCCACACTCCTAATATTCCTCTCAATCCATGTCACCATCCTCAAAATCCCAGCAAAGTGTATGATTAAGAGTTCTGAGGTAGAAGCAGCGATAGGACATCCTGTAGGAAATCCTGTAGCAATCTATCCCACAACTCATACAAATCATGATTGTAGCAAGCTTTTAGCATGATGATCCAAGAGTAGAAGGAGCTCCAAAGCAGCAGCAACACCAACATCTTCAACACCAGGAACTTGCACATCAAAGGAATCATTAGAAAGCAATAAAAAGAGGAAGAAAAAAATAGCATGCAGCCAACACACAGGAAGCACGTCTGGTCCTCAACAACTGCAACAAGGGTTAGCAGCATAGGTAAGTATCTCGCTCACTCTCTCATTTGCATAGTTTATTAAAAATATGTAAATGTTATGATTAAGTTGGCTTATAAGTGAAAGGTGGCCAGTTAACTTGGCCACCTTCGTTCTATCGACAAAGACAAAACAGTTGGTCCTCCCATGTGTGGAAACAATCAAGTCAAAAAAGGAGAAGAGAAGGAAAAAACAGATAATTCTATGGAGGCATGAACTGGGAGTTGATTACAAGGAGAGGGAAATGATGAGGTGGTAGTGGGGCCAACGGTCCAAAATAGAAAACGTACCTTCGCTACCAGCACACCACCTCACATAACTCAGCCATAAGAAGAAATATTTGTTTATCCCCATTTACTCATGCATGAATTTCCGCAAGTCTCACTCTAGCAAAAGTCACTCTCATACCCAGACAACCTCTAGAAGAGGAAAATTTCATCTGTCTCATGCGCAGAGCTTCTTATAGGATTGTGTAGGAAATCCTATAGGATCGCACAGGAAACCTATGGGATACAGATAGACAGTCTACAGGATTGACCGAGAGGAGTTTTAGAGGGGAAAACATGGGGTTGGCTACAAAAAACACTATGAAGAGGTAGGCTCTACAATTCCTTCCCTTTTTCAAAGAGAATTGAATAGAAAATCCCTTAGTAGAGAGTGAATTCGGCAGCTGTGTAATGGAATTGTCTCCAAAGTTATTTTAGTCATCTATTTCTACATTAAAAACAAATTGTGCCAACCATCTTAGCTCCTCCAAATTCACCAACAAAATGATAGGGGGGTTTAATAGAAGGGAGACCATTAATACTGTGAGAATCCACCAACACCCTCAAGTGTTAGGAATCTTCACAAGGAATAATTGGATGGGGTATTTTGAAAAGCTAAGAGGGTATGATGATGAAGTGGCCCGAGATTTTTCTCTTTCCCTCATTCTACTGACCAGAATTCATGCCACTATTATGGTGAGAGGCCTCTCCATAGAGCTCACCCCTAAACTCAACTCATAAACAGAATAACCACACTTCCCCCAGGAGTGCCTTGGAGAAACGAAGATGAGGAAGATAACCAAATTCCCAAGAAGAAGTTCTTTTTAGATCGAGAAGAGCTCATTGAGGAAAAAAATGGACGAAGGAGAGTAAGCCTACCTTACCCTTGGAATGAGGTGAGCTACCACCTTATCAAATACATATCATGTGAGGGTAGATATAGTGTGTTTTATGGGTATCACTTTAGGCTTCTTGAAGAATTGAGGTTTGGAGCTGAAACACCTCCTGACCAAAGGCTAAACATACCATACTTCCTTCTGCAATTATTGATAGACAAAATCATAAAAGTGTAGGAGGGAAATCACCAACAGTTAGCCCACCATGGGTTAATTAGAATGATCATAGAAGATTCCCTCAAAAAACCTCATAGTTCGTATCCAATGGGAAATTTTTAGAGACATCTAGATAGAGGAGGATATCAAAGCCCGCACATATGGCATTAGCCCTAATGTCAGTGAAAAGGATGAGGAAGAAATTGAAACAGAGGGAGAAGAAGTAGAGAGGGATGAAGATGAGACAAATGAGGAGGAAGAAAAGGAGAAAGAGAAGGAAGAGGATGAAGAAATAGAGGTAGATGACAAAGAAGAGACTCATAATCAAGATGAGGATCTAGAAAGGGAAGAAGAGGAGAAAAGCATAGAGGAAAATGGCAATGAAAAAGAGGATCCAGAAGACAAGGAGGAGTCACCTAGTGTGTCTCTAGAGGCCACTGAGGGAGAAGTAGTAGCTTCCCTCACTGCTCTTAGGAACCCTATCAAACATAAAGGAAAAGGACAGAGGTAGACACCCTTATATTTCAGGACAAGGAGAAGCACAAGGATAAGGCAGGGGAAACCCCAAAAACCAACCAAAACTCCCATTGTGACTGATGACTCACCTAAACAATAGGAGAAAATGCCTCCTCCTAAGTCTCCTATCACCTATGTGAGAAGGCCTATAACTAGATCCACCTCATCCAAAGGAAAAGAAATTCTATAGCGTACACATCAGGACCTACAGGATGTTGAAGCAGTCCTATAGGATACTTTGCTAAACCTATAGGAGACTCAAGAATTGGATAAGGAGGGAAGCCCACAAAGAGAAACTAAAGAAGAGGACCCAAAGTTAAAGCAACCTTTCCCTCAACCTAATCTTGACTCCTACTACAATTTTATTGAAGGGGGCAGGGTCATTCCACAAAAATTTGCTATTCCACTATTCTTTGAGCTTGAAAAGGAGAGAGCTAGAACTCATCGATGGATGTAGATTGCCAAATCCAAGTGGGTGGAAGACATTGGTCACATGGAGGAGAACCTCAAGGAGATGGGCAGAGAATTAAGTATCTTGAGAGACAGGGAGGCCATAATGAGAAATTAGTTAGAGAAAGAAAATGCATGGTTGAAAGGACAACTGCAAGAAAGAGAGAACCAATTGGCATGTATGGCCAGTCTCTCTTTGGAAGCAATCCAGTGTAGTATGCCATCTAAATCATATGCCCTATACCTTAAGAAGCAGTGGCTGCAATTCCAGATCAAGACCCTAGCATAGAGAGGCACTATGCCATTTCAAGATTATAGACAGTTCATTGATCTTTGTGTTGTCTTGTAGGGGCCTGACCCAGGTTCAAAGATGATTTAGCAAAACAAATCCCAATATTACTCGCCCTTTCGGCAATAGCCCACGGAGTGCGGATTGAGGTCTCACCTAAAGTAACATGGGAGGGTGCTAGAATGAGGTTTCCACACGCTAGAGATGTCTGATGATTTCTAGTGGTACGCAGATTTACCCTGCGTGCACATTACTACGTGCATCTATTACCTCTCAGCTTGCGATGCTGCCTTCGGCAACCATGTTTGAGGTGAGATCTGTGTTATTACCAAATTTCTTAATATTCACATGATATTATTCGATCACTTAGCTTATGAGTATGTGTCTAGTTATATTTAACAGTGTTCAACATTCATATAAGTGCGCGTGTTAAAAAAAACAATATAATTAAATAAAGTAGCACAAGAACAGATACACAATACTTGGAATCAAACTTCTCTTTATTATTTTTCTTCCTTAGTTACAGACTCGACTCTACCCTATGCACTCAGTTGTAGGGGTCCGCGCACTCAGCTATGGACTTTACTAGGCCTCTACGCACTCAGCTGCAGAGCCTCTTCCTACTAATAGACCCAAAGCACTTAGACCTTTACTCTATGTTGGCTATCGTCTAGACTCCATTCGTTTTCATGTATCTCTCTAATTATCTTTACAACTTAGAGCCTTGCTCTATTTATACAATCCCATGGTCCATGGACCATGGGTAAGCCGGCATTACATGACAAAACTTAGGGTGAACAACCCTATGACGCATCATACATTTCGCGCTCTGCACCCACAATTCGTAGTCTTACAACATTATTTGACCAAAACTTAGGCTTTGAGCCTCAAAACATGTTGTGGGGGGGATTCCATGCCCAGCAGGCCCCCAACACAAACATTGTGAGTCATTATCGAGTCACTCTATCAGCGCGGAAATCTTGGCGCAGAGTCCCTCCAACTGGTCCCCTTCTGCTCGGAGGTCTGCATTGCACTATTCTGCGGTTTGCTGAACCTGCTTCATTCGCTCTTCTGAAGCCTCTATGTCAGGAGTGCATCCCTACCTCAATGCGTACATCCCCTGCATATGTACAAGTTTTCCTTTGATATCTTCTATGATGGTGAAAGGCTTGTCAATCCATCGCTGAACGTGCACTTTGAGAACTGCCTCCTTATGTCGCACCGCAACCACCTACACTTTTAGTGACTTAGCTTGTTTCATCTTTGCAAGCTATTGAGTGAGGATGACTGTCAATGCAGTTCCTCGGACACTGTCATATTTCTTCTAGAGTTCTCATGCCTTGGTCTCCAGGTGCTGGATGTTGGGGTCCTCCTACAAAGACGTGAGGATCTCAAGTGCTTGTTCTAGCATGCCGATACATTCTTGTACTGCACGTCCAATTTCTTCCAACCTTGTTTTTATAGTGCTAGCACACTGTTCTTTGAATTCAAGGGGAGTGGAAGGTTGTGCCTTCAACCGTTGCTTGGCGATTTGAAGATTCAACTCCAGCTAAGCCTTTGTTGTTTCTGCTTTGGCTTCACGGACTCAGGTCACCAACCTGTGGATCTACTCCTGTAGTAGTAGATCTGCTGGGATGGAGAGATCCAGGATGCAACTACAAGTGTTGTCTACCACTTTCTTCAACCGTTGACTCTGCGATACCAGTTCATGATGCTGCAAGCTGAGTTGTTCAATTTTTATCTTCTGCTCGCTCAGAACCTGGATCACATGGCCCTCCCTAGTGTGGAGTTCTACTGTTATCCGATCCTACAGTTGGTACAGTGATTCTCGCGGAAGGGCAGCCAAATTGAGGCCAAGTCCTTTGATCTTATTAACCACAACTATGTCTGTCTCATTTGCTGCTACTACTGCTCCTTTTGGTAACACTATGGTATTGGCCATCCTCGCACGTAGCATTTGTTTTGCTACTGACGTGCTTGCTCCGATGTAGGTGAAAAATATACCTTCCTACAGGGCCCGCACCTGTAGTTCCTGCAGCTATGCCCTTAGGGTCCCCAACACAATCTGTTTCTCCATCATAAACTCTTGGAGTGCTTCAACAGTGATATCACGAACCATCTTGCCGATGTCATAGAGATCACCTTCAGTTAAAGTGATCTGGTCAATGGCCAACTTCAAGGCCTTGACATTTTTTCTTGGACCCGATCTTTTTGCGATGCACGGTTGTTTAAGTTGGGTTGAGGTTGTTCTTGGGTCTGTGGTCTCTTCTACAAGGTCCATGTCCTCTGCCTACTGTCTTGCAAGCACTGCTTGGCCCTCCTCTAACTGCATTGTTGCATCTTCTGCTATCTGCGTTGTCACTACTACTTCGGTGGCCTTCTTCTACTCCGTGGCTTCTTGTACCGCTTCACAGGCTACCCTGACATTGGCTGCCACTTTTTCGTTCCACCTTCCTCAGCCAGTTATGTGATGCACAGCTTGGCATCATCCTTCCTTTTCTACGCTGTTGTCTTATCCAACTCTGCCAAATCTGTGGTGCGACACTCAGGAGGCGATCTCTCTAACACCGTAAAGGTCGCATTTTCAATGGCTATGAATGGGAGCTTTGTCCATTGCTAAGCCGGACCTTTTTGCACCCTCATGTAGAGATTGTGAATGTCCGCCTTGAAATCTACAAAACTTTGAAGATTGTTGTGCACTGTGCCAGACATGCGCAACCTCCTATTAATCCACATTCGGATGCTCACCTCCATGAGCACCCAAAAAATCTTGGTATCACGAATCTGGTTTGCATCCTTGGTGGCCCAAAATGAAGTGTACTTCGGGGCCTCAGGTAAGTCTCTTTCGATGCTCAGGAACAGGCTGTCCTCCGATAGTTCTCCTGCTACCAGCAAGATGGGTAAGAGAAACCATGCATAGAGGAAGGTCTTACCCTATTCCTAGACCTCCTGATAGTTGAGCAAAAATTCTTCATAGAGGAACTCGACTGAGTTGAACTGGACCCCCTCCACACACTATTCAACCAATGCAACTACCGACGCTGGTACTTCATCACCATGACATTTTCTCATTACTTTACAGGCTAGGAGTTGGGTGGCTATGCGCGCACATTTATCTTTGATATTGGTGATAGCGTAACCCCTCTTTTTCTTCTCGAGCTTACATTTTTCTTCATGGCCTCTACAAGAGCCAAGTCACTTCTTTTGCCTACTATTGTCATGGGGTCTGTTAGTGCTCAAATGTACCTTAGGCTGAAATAAGGTAAAACTCAAGGCTACATCAAACCACGCTCAACCTCGTAGCTAGCCCTACGAGGACAGGAGAGGGCTCTCTCCAAGTCAATCTCGGAAAAAGGTAATCAATGAGGTCGAGATGACTTAATTGATGACTAATTTTAGGCTAGGTATGAAGTACAAGGACTTTGAAATTGATTTTTTTAAGTTTTGTTGAATTCAAGGGAAAGGCAATTTTGGGTGCGGGGGATGAGGCACAATTTTTGCAGAGTTCTACTTGGGCAAGATGTGATTTTTTGATGCCTTTAAAGTGATTGAATGATAGATCCGCTGGTGAGGGTTTAGGAGAGCAAGAACTTCAGGATTCTCATACAGATGAAACATGGAAAATTAAACACTTAACGCAGAGCATAGCAATATGGATTCTACCTTAAACACTTCATTTTCAATTGCATAGTTTAAGATAGGAAAGCGATTGCACATAACTCTTAAAAATAGTAAAGAAGCACACCATCAACACATAAGGCACATGATCCCAAATAGTGCTACAAAACCCTGTCTTTCCTTTGCCAAAAATGCAGATAAGATATGTACAATAGAGTGTCAAGCTATTCCCAAGAGTCCAACCCTGAAAATGACTAAGAAAATACATAATATAGGAAATCCAACCCATTCCCTTGCCTCTAGGGGTCGAACTCATCATCCTAGGAGCTGTTTCAACCAATTCTAAACAAAGCACTTCAATCTAGGCAGTCAAAACAACTTGCCTCTATAAGCTAGGAAACCAATTCATTCATTAAATTTTCACCTTTTAGTGAATGAATCTTCTAGAATAAGTAAATAAGTGTCAAAATAACATAATTTTTCATTAATTACATCAAGAGGAGTGAAAAATCACATCACAAGTCAAAACTAGTCAAACTGGCTTCATTTCCTGAGCTGAAGATGAAAATTGTGCCAAAAATCCCTGTGCGCCATGCGCCTTTCCACCTGTTTTTGGGGCACTTCCCGACATCCAAATTGAGCTCAGGTTGGCTTGTTTGAAAGCCCTGGATGTCTACTTTCCAATCCAAGTGGAATTTTCCAATTTTGTTTCAATTGTACCCTCCAAAAGTGCATTCTTCCGGAAGTACTTCCTCCTCGTGCAAAAGGTGGCAGAAAGGTGATTTTCATGGTGTTTTTTAGCCTTTTGGTCATCCAGAACTCAATGAAATGCTTTGGAAATAGCTGAGCATCTATAATTCATCATGAAAAATTCAAAACTACAAGCCATTTGTGATTTGGACCTCCCAATTCGCAAGCCAAAAAAACCTGTTGAGCCAAAAAACCTGTTTTGCAAGCCAAAATTTTAAAATGACAAAAATTTCTCCGAATTTTCTCCAATTCGGCATGAAGACCCTCTATCATGTATTGTGCCCCGCCAATGAAGCCTCGGCCAAAATTTGGAGTGGATCGATCTTTTTTGGCCGTTTTAGCGCTTTGCTCAAACACCTCTTTAGGATCTTCATTTTCGCTTTGCAAACATTCATGCGAGCCCAATAGTGAGATTTCATATAACGAAGCATGTCCTTGTCTCTGTTTGTCTTCGCCAAAAATTTCTCCAAATGAGTGTTCACCCGGATGAGCATAGACTCTCGATCAATAGGTGTCAAATCACCGGGTCTCTTTCGGGCCAATTCTCCGTCTTCCTGGATTTGTCGCAGCTCATAAAGTGTATGTTCATCTTCCAGCTGTTTGTTTCACTACTCCAAGTAGTTGATCACCCACTTAGCCATCTTCAATTTCTTTTGCAGTGACTCATTCTCGGCCCTTTGCTCTCGGATGATCTCCTTTAGCTCCGAGCTAGGAAAGCTTGCATCAACATCAATGATATATGTGTCCTGACCTCCTGAAGGACCCTCACGAAACATGGGCCTCTTGCCCCTATCCTGGATCTGTACCTGTACTGAAGAAGAAGGCGAGACCCCTTCCACATGATGTGGAGATAATACTCGCTGTGCTGATGAAGTCAACGAGACCCATTCCACCCCTGGTGGAGATAGTACTCGTCTTGTAGATGCAAATAAGGCCCTGTGGCCTCGCTGGTATGTCACATATGGAGGAGCACTTATATGCTCAATCTCAGGAATGTCTGGCTAGTGTGAAGGCGCTCCCTCATCATGAACTATCTCGGGAGGTAGCTGTAGCGCTGAAAAGTAATCACGGGAGATGAAATCCTCCCAAGTAATGCCCTGCTGTGCCAACTGATGCATCACCATGATTTTGATCAATGCATAATGATATATGCTCTTATGCTGATGTGCTAAGCTCTTCCTTTGTACTAAAGGCACCATCCTCTCTATGTTGCGACACATGAAAAATGGAATGTTCATCATACGTACCCTCATGAAATGCATCAACAAACGGACATGGTACGCATAGAGATGCGAGAATCTGCCCTCGCAACTGAAATATTGAATGATGAGTTTCATCAATGGTGCAATCTCATCTCTTAGGAATCTGAAAGGAAAAGCTACGCTCAAGTTCTCATATACCCGGGTTTGATATATGGCTCATAGTAGAATCTGTCTAGCAGCTGGCGTTTGCTCCATTCCTCCCCCAAATTTGGTATCCCGGTGGCCTGAGCAATAGTCTCGGGTGACAAGGTGAAATTCACTCCGACAAGGTTTACATGACCATCCTATAAATGTAGAACAAATAAATGGACTAGTTCCCGATGATGCTAAGTTTGTGAGATCATCTCACAATATTGGAAACATGATTGGCATCGAAAACAATCCATTGCAAGTGGGCAAGCTTGCAATTGAGCCAAAGAAGTAGGCTCCTCCCTGACATGCTGAGCACTTTTGCCACCTTTGTGATACCTCCGTGGCACATTTGGCACATTTACCTCTGGTGTAGAATCATTGTCATACTCCTGCTCATAGACTGACTCGGTCTCTGACATGACTTTGAAAACAAGATAGCTGGAATATATATATGCTGATGTATAACTGTGTGCACAATTGACTGTAAACTGTTCTTTTGCTCTAAAAATGTTGTGACCAAGGGGACACAAATGCACAAGGGGATATTAGGAAAGGGAAAACATTTAGGGAATGAAGGAATTTGGAAATAAAAACAAGGGAATTAGGGAAGGGAAGGGAATGAAAATCTTGGATTTTAGGGTTTTGGGATGTTAGGTAGGGATAATGTGTTTTGTAGTAGAGGTGAGGGACTAGGATTTGAGGGATTATAGTGTAGGATTTATGAGGGAATTACTGGGGAAAAATAAGGGTGAATTTGGGAATGGGAAACAAAGGGAAATGGGGAAAAAATGATAACCTTGGTTACACTCTGTTTTTTGAAACCCTACGACAATTTTTTGCATTCAAACCCTACAACAATTTCATTGACAAAGGAGGGCTTTGCACTTGGATTTCGAAGGCAAACATATGATGAATCCATTACATTTATCTTTCAAAAGCCAAGCACAAGTGGTGTATGTGAGCCTACCTGCAAATTGGTGCAGAGAAGAGGCAAGTTCATGTGTTTCCAAGAAAATTTCAGGCTTAAACCATAGTGCGCTGCTCGCCTCACCCAACGCGCCGCGCGCCTCTGATGCGCAGCGCGTGTGTAATTTTGCACTATGTTTTTGTGCCTGATGCGCTGCGCGCCTAGTCCAATGCGTCGCGTGCCAAGAAACTACTCCAACTTCCTCAAAAATTCACAATTTTGCTTTGGAATGGTCTTCTTCACTCTTGGCATGTGGAATGAGTTGCAAATGATGTGAAATATCTTCATATAGACTCCCTTTTGATTTTTTCTTGGTCTATGAGCCATTTTGTTATGTTTTGTCGTTGACACTTTTTCAGGATTAATAGACTTCGGACCTTTTTGGTTTCCTCTTTGAATTTGGTTGAAATAATGATTTTCTTTGACAATTTTTTGTAGGGATAGCTGTGATATGATCTGGCAAAGGAGACCAAGGCTGCACTTGGACGATTCAAGAACTGAAATTTTTGAAATTTTTTACAAAAATGAGATGACGACTTATCTTCAAAACAGAGTTTTGAAAAGAAGTCCTAATTTATCTATACAATGATGAAAATTATTGGAGTGACCATCTATCGAAGGCATCCCTCTGGCCTGCTAGTCTTCTTAGACTTTGCGAAACAAAATGACTCAACCCTGGATCTAAGACCTAAAAATTTGAAACATGACTGTAAATGACCTTTGAAGCTTTATGAATAGACCTGAACCAGCAATGCCAAGCATGAGGGGAATGAGTGACACAAACCATTCCGTAAAAGTTATAGCATGCCTGATGAAATGCAACTGATCAAAACTGATGGGACACCTAAACATGAAATGCAAAAAGAGCTGTGATCTCTGACGGAGGGATAACTAGACCGACTCTAACAGGGTCCTTTCCCTTACAAGGAAGCCAAGAAATTTTGTGGATGAGATCTTTTGTGAAACGAATAGGCTCATCCAACCATAAGTACCCATCATGCACCAGGCAAAGCAGCTGCCTGATGACAAAAATGGTGATGGGCGCAGGGTGAAAATGTGGTATCCATAGTAGATAAAACAACCCGGCCTTTTCCACACCACGCAACCATTTTCGCAGCTCTAATGTTATCACTAGCCCCTCCGTATTCTGTTTCATTAGGCTCGTTGTCTCTAAGTGTGGGAACTTCTTATTGTCTGCGAGATCTGAGTCTTCAAATTTTAGGGTGGGCACACAGCCTAGGAGTGGACCCTCAAAGGTAATTCCATTGGAGAGGAGCGAGCTCTGGAGTGCACTATTCCTTGCATCCAGATCCTTTGGTACTTTGGCCTTCCCTTTCTGCAGAGAGACATACTCGGGATATTTCGCTATGGAGCGCATTGGTTGGATGTCTTCCTCCACATATTCTTCTTCCTCTACTGCATCAATCAGATCCTGCAAGTACTCTTCCTCTTCCTTTGTTTCAATGGTTACTGCCTTGCCTTTTTCTTCCATTGATAACTTGTGTCATGGATTCCTCGGGGACATGTGTACTAGTCCCATTGCTTGGTTATCTTTCTTTGGTCTCAACGTCCAGGGTGATTTAGGGATTTTTGGCAAAGCCCTACTACCTTCGAGAATATTGTGGATCTGTGCGGCCTCACCGATGGTTCCTTCTTCAATGACCAACCCATCCTTAGTGGCCATCATCACTTCTACATTGTATGTAGTTTCTCATGAACTTAAAGGCTCTATTATTGCTCGGATCTCAACACTTTGCATTCTGTTCAACTACTCAAATATCAATTGACGAAGTGTTGTCTGCTGGTTAGCTCTTGGAGTTTTATAGTGCCTTTTGAATTAAAATTTTACCATTCCCCCCAATTCTGGGCCATCAATGCTTTCATGGTGGCAGATTTTCCGAAATTGTTGCTCATAACTCCTATCTTAAATTCCTGTTTCCCGCTCCATTTGGCTTCAAATAAGACATCCCATCATGAACAATGACACCAATGGTCATTTCCCAGCCTATCTGTGTGATAGTGCATCCCCCCCTATGCGGGCACGAACCTTGTGACAGTTTGTTCCTGTGCACACCTATTAGAGCACACAGCTGCCAGGTAGAATAATTTATAGCCCCGCACTCTCTTTTAGCTGCTTGGAGTGCTAAGACTATTCCTCCTATGGCTAGTCAGGTGGTTGCACAACTTGTGCTAGGCTCCATCTCGTCCTCCAGTATAGTCCATGGAAAATCCTCATTTGTCCTCATGGCATTCTGCACTGCGTGCTTTACTCTATGTAGTGTTCTCCCTTGGTTACTGCGTTTGGTGATATATGGTCTTAGCCATGGTAGCAGACTAATTAATTCTTGGCGATAGTCTTCTAGCTCATTAGTATGATCATCTGCACCTTGCCTTGCCATCCTTGGTTTATCGATGAGACATGCTCACTTGATCTTGTTTTCCAACCTCTTGACCTCTACATCCATCAAAATGCTTTTCTTCCTTAGTCATACCCAGTCCTTTTCAAGTTTGCGAAGTCTAAGCTTCCCTTATCGAATGGCTTCCTGAAGTCTTATGTGTTCTGCTTCACGTAGTTGTGTGATTTCTTCATCCTGGGCTTCATGCATTGTCGCACCTGCAGGTGCTATTACATGTGGATTCATCTTTTCATGCTCCTGAGAGAGTATCGTCCCTACTTCATTCTACTACCTTGGAATTGTTTTCGCAGTCAGGGTTTTGCACATGGTCCTATATGCCAATCGAACGGCTAGTACGCGCAGGTCCCAGTTAGTGCATCTCACCTGGTGAGCCATAATCAACACTTTCCACATGTTGCTGAATGCTTCTCTGTGGTTAAGGTGTGCACACAAGTTTCTTTTCCCCTCGTAACCAGCTCTCATCCTTAGTTGGGGTTTTGCAAATCGTAAGTGCATCATCCTCTTGCATCCGTGCCAGTCCTCAAAACTTCTTTGATGTGTACCCCACCATCTTGCAGGTGTCGTGTGCAGTGCCATTTTAGACTATTGAATTGTTGTTGTTCTGTTACTGCGCTTTCAAAAAATTGTTCAGGAATTCATCTACCGCTGTCAACCCATTATACATAGGAAGATCCCTTACCTTTATTGTCATGCAACACATTGAACTAACCAGCATGTTGCAATTAAGCATTGTTACTTCGTGCAGCTGATTCTGCCATCGCTCTATTTCCTCGTGTAAATTTGAAGTGCAAGAGATTTCACGCAGCCACAAAATCCTACCATCTGCAGTCAGATTCACCCAATCCTTTTCTCACACAATTATCTTGTAGACACAATAGAGATCATCATTGCTATCATTGTCATGCACGAGTTCAATATATGGCACTCCTTCGGCTGGATCTAGCAGTACTACTACGCGTAGTGACTTTTTTTCAAAAATAATTTTGTGCTTCTTCAGATTTATGACTCTATTCGTATCAGTGGCCTAGTCTATTACTAGTAGCGTGGGATATGGATTGTTGTCATCAATAATCTCTATCACTTCAAAATCCGCTAGCACGCTCACACCTTCAATATCCACTGTTACTCGCAATCTTCTCATGGGTAAGATCTTTTGCTAGTTAGCCATTTGTAATTGAATAGGACACCATTGTAGTGTTGGTCTGCCCATGCATTCACATGTTTGTTTCGGCCATGAATTCGCATCCAATCCGAGATCTAGAATTACCTGATCCATTTCATACTATGCAATTTGAGCAGTCAATCGCATTTCCCTTCCTGTGCGCAATGCATGCTTTCCAAGTTTCTGTACCATGCACGGTTCTCCTAACCCTATGCACCTGGTGATAAGTTCCTGTAGTCCTTTTACTATCTTGTTGTCGCACAACAATTTCATGCATGTCTCTAGAAAGGTAGTGAGCATTGAAGGATCCATCCCTGGTTCTAGTTGATCCTTACTACTTGAAGTGGAGGCCTCCAGGAAGCTCTTGTTAGCTTCCATGAGTGTCTCCTTCGCATATTCTAAATCAAATTTAGGTTCCTTTGTAGGAGCCTTGCAAACCCATGCACTTTCTTCAGACTTCTTACCTTTATCATTGCTAGTGGTGATACTGCTTCTGAGCACTATGTTTACATTCAGGTCTTTCTCACGTGACTCACACCTCATCATTTGCAAATTATGAGTTGGAGGAGGCTGGAGTACCCCTTTTATGCGCAGCCTTGCTATCAATGTAGAGTAGTCTTCTACCTCATGATAAAACTGAGTAAAGTTCAAACAAGATGTTCTCGTGGAATTTGTACAATCGCAGGCATAGTGTCCTGGCCCTTCGTAATTGTAACAAATAGTTGTCTGTGACCCTTCCTATTCCCATTCCACCTCGGCCTCCTCCACGCCTTTGAGATCCAGTGCACACCATTCCTTCCTTTGGGTCGAGGGCTCGCGTTTCGGTCTATAATCTATAGGAAGAGCCCAATCCATCATTAGTTCATAGCTTCTGCAGGTGTGTTCATCATGGCCTATCGACCTGCAGAAATTACATAATAATTGCTGGGACATCTGCATATACTTCTGCAATAGATGACAATTATTAAGAGTGCTTTTTCCTCCTATCTGACAGATCGTGCACCATAATGCAAGTGCCATGCTTGGTCTTGCTTGTGCCTCAGGTCTTAAAAACATCGGCCCTCCTCTCGCTAGCTAATTCGCGAATACTGGACAGTGGTCCTTATCGTGCACCTAACCTTTGCATTTTATGCACCATCCCTCCTCGTGCACCTCTAGCCGAGGTGTCCTATCCTGTTTCAAAATCTGCATTTCCCGACACAAATTTTGCAGTTGCGCTTGGATTTGTTGGATTCCCAGACTAGGATCTTGTATAGGAGTCTCATGCAATCTCATTGCCATCTCCAAGGCTTCGATCTAGGTGGAATGCTTTTGCTGTGACAACACCATCCTTAAATGCAGTGTTAATGATGCTACAAACCATGCACAGTGCTGCCCATTCGTCAAAGTCATGTTGGCTTCGTGAATCATACTCTTCAGTCTCTGGTCTAGATCCCAGGGGATCTCGCCCAGGAGCATCACGATCTCCTTAAACCCGATAATTGGTTGTGTCTCCGACTTTGGCCTGCTAAATTCCCTATTTAGCGTGGCCTGGATTTCTGTGATTCTTGCATTTAGATGGTCATTAGAATGATTTACGTACCATGTTAATGCGTGATCCTGCAACGCACTTACCAGCATAAGCTTCTTTATATTGTCATCCATGACTCCTTGTGCTTCCCATACCAACCTTACAGCGAACCAGAATTGGTCTGGATCTTCATTCCCTACTCCTCTGAATGCCAGTAGTTTGATCACACTCGCCAGAGTGAACTGTGTTGGTGGCAGAAGTGGGGTGGGTGGAGATGGAGGTGAAGAGGGTGAGATGAGTGGTTGTGTAGGTGGAGGTTGTAAGTGCAGAATTCGTTGCCTTATCAGACTAACTGGACTTCTCAGAGAAAATTTCGTGAGCTCTTCCTCGCTTTTCCGCAAGGGTGAAATTAAAGGACTAGTTTCTAATTCTTTACTACCTCTATTTTTGTAGATCTTCCCACTTCTGGTAGTCCCAAATATTAATTTATTTGCACAAACCTCTCTTCACACAATAACATCTTAATCCAAGTGTTCACGGATTTAATATACTTACCTCGCAGTCCTTTGAGGAATCGGCGTTCCGCCTCACTATAGCAGATGGTCATATCTATCGCAAACTAAGTGATAAATCCTCCTATAATTCAATCGAACCAATGGTCCATAGCTTATCTCCTGTCACTTCTAGTCTGCGCACTAATTTTGGGGTCCACACAATGCGTTTGTCAAGCCTACACCTTCCTTGACTCTCTGATATCTTTGCGATCCACTCATATAGCTCAGAAGGAAACGATGCAAAGAAAATTTCATTGATTTCTGTATATAAGTAGCAATGCAACCACTTTTCCTTAGGTACTCTCGGGTTCCTATTTTCCTACACTGCAAACTTGTGAATCTTCTTATCCAACCACCCTTCAATTTCTTTCTTGGTTGGATTTGAGTGACACGACATCAGACATCCCTTATGTAGATCCCAGTCTCGGAAATAGAACCATTTGTTAGCTTGTAAGGGCCAGACCCATGTTCAGAGATGATTTAGCCAAACAAATCGTGGTAGTACTGGCCCTTTCGGCAACAGCCCATGGAGCGTGGACTGAGGTCTCACCTGAAGTAGTATGGGAGGGTGCTAGAACTAGGTTTTCACACCCTAGATATGTCTGATGATTTTCAGTGGTTTGCATATTTACCCTGCGCACACGTTGCTACATGCATCTATCAGTACCTCGCAGCCTGAAATGCTGCCTTCGTGCAGCCCTGCTTGAGGTGTGATCCGTGTTATTACCTAATTTCTTACTATTAACCCGATATTAGTCGATCACTTAGCTTATCAGTATGTGTCTAGTTAGATTTAATATTGTTCAACATTGATATAAGTGTGTGCGTTAAAGAAAACAATATAATTAAACAGGAAATAGCACAAGAACAGATACACAATACTTGGAATCAAACTTCTCTTTATTATTCTTCTTCCTTGGTTACAGACTCGACTCTATCTTGCACACTCAGTTGTAGGGGTCTACGCACTCTGCAACAGACTCTAGTAGGCCTCTACGCACTTAGCTGCAAAACCTCTTCCTACTACAACAACCCAAAGCACTTAGACCTTTACTCTCTACTCATTATCTTCTAGACTCCATTTGTTTTCATGTATCTCTCTCATTATCTTTACAACTTAGAGCCTCACTCTATTTATACAATCCCATAGTCCATAGACCACGGGTAGGCTGACATTACATTACAAAACATAGGGCAGACAACCCTATGACTCCTCATACATGTTTCACTGCACGCCCAAAATTCGTCTTACAACATTATTTGACCAAAACTTGGGCTTTGAGCCCCAAAACATGCTTTGGTGGGGATTCCATGCCCAACACTTTGTGATCAAAGTACATTGGAAGATAGGGCCAAGATGTCTGAGTTTTATTTCCATAACATGGCCTTAACAGACATGAATGTATGGGACCCTAATGCCAAGCTAGGATATTTACAGTTCATGGCTTTAGCGTCATGGATAAACCATGAGGAAGCAAGGGCTGTAAAAATGAAGAAGATATTGGCAAAAGAACAAACAAATGGCCTTTTGATCACAACAGATCAGTCCAATCCAATGGCCCTCATAAACACACATAATTTAATTGTAATGATCCTTAGCTTGCACCCAGGTACCTTATTGCCCAAGAGCAAGCAATTTCACATTTTGAGGACATGTTCAGGTTGTTAGGGAATGAAAACATACATGCTTGCCTAAGGAGATGGAACACATTGCCATACACTTTAAAGATAAGAGAGTACCACTCTCCTCAAAGAATGAGAGAAGCACTGAACATGACACCCATGTACAAGCAATCTATGCAAAGGCTCGAAGTCAATTGGATTGGCTTGAAACTGAGTCCACCACTACTCTTGGGAATGCTAGAAGGAAGGAAGGAAGAAGAAGAAAAGAGGCAATGGGAGGAGGTAGAAAAGAAAGCAGGTATCTATGAACAAGAATAGGAAACCACAACAAAGGCATGGGATGTCACGGAGGCCACTAGAGCTATGAAGGACATGGATATTGGTTGGGTTGCTCAGAGGATGAGCAACACTTTCAGCAGGTGGGCAACGATGAGCCTCATCATTGGGTAATTATATGGGCCTTAATTCACCTCCTAACTTAGTCAAACCAGCTTTTCTCACAACTTATTACATGTTTTTATTATATTTTTGTTTAATGAGATGAGTTAGAGTGGGATATTATGCCTAGTAGACTAATATGCATTGAATACAGGTTTGGAAGAGAAAATCAAGGAATTTTGGAAAGACTAAGGTTTGAAACTCAAATGGGGGAAGGGAGAGAGATTGTAGGAGGTAAATCCTCCTCATTTACTCCTTCCCCATATATTCCTCCATTACTCCCATGAGCTTAGGCAAGCAGCCAAGTCATGAGGATTAGAATGCAATCGAGCAAGTGATAGAAAAATAGTTAGTTCATCTCGAGTTTGGGAGTTGAGCCTCCCTAAATTTAAGGATTTCATTAGGGAATTTAGTTGTATAAGTAGAGAGGCCTAGAGCCTCACTAGGATTCAAATTTTTGTTGTAAAAATCTAACTATTTTTGAGCTCCAGACTTGTGGAAGACTATTTGATGTAATTTTTTGTTTTGGCAATAAGAATGAGTTTGTTCTTGATTCACTACTGAGTTAACTCAGATGGTTGAAGCTTTTAGCTTAAGGCCCAACCCTAGCAACAAAGGCTCTTCTTCTTGTATTTTATGCTTAGCTTAGTTTCATAGATTCATGGTTAAACTATTTTTAGAAGTATTTCAATGCAAGTAGTGTAGATTTGATTAATTGTTTATTAGTTTTCTTCCATTTGTGTCTTAATTTAGTAGCAGATTAGAAGGGATAAAAGAGGCTCCATAAAGCTTCCAGTAGGTGTCTTGGCCTCAATTCTTCCTTCTGAGATCATGATTTGAGGAAAAGACCTTTACGCAGCCCAAAAAGATAGATTTCCATTTCTCTCATGATATTTAGAGGTTGTTGTACTTAAAATAGCATTTGATCATTTTTGCAAAGTACGATTTCGTTTCCATCTCTTCTATCTTCATTCTTGCAGTAGATCTCATCCATGATTCCATTTTATTCAACAAGTTCTTCATGCATAAGGTGGATAGTTAGTTCATTAAATTCTACTTTTCTAGCTCATGATAATTCTTCTTGTTACACAACTTTTTGGAAATTATATATGTTTGATGCAGAGCAAGTACTTCAGAAGTAGACGAAAATCTCATAGCCAGAAACCTCCTTCCAATTTCATCCACCCATAGGCATTCCTTATTTTCCTGAAAACCTTCACCAATTTCATCATTTTATATAGAAATTTTCTCAAGCATTTTGAGCGACCATCTCCTAAACTTGGTTTTGGGTTCTGAGTGATCCTAGGCCTCTTCTCACTCCATTACACCCATCAACCACCTTACCTAATCTTTCCATCACCGCCAACACCCATCGTTTTGCTCACGGTTGCATCGTGTAGAAATACAGGGAATGCAATAAGTTTCTAGTACATCCTGTAGCTTTTCCTGTAGGGGCCTGCTTTGTGGCTGAATTGAGGGAAAACATTTATGAAGCCTCCCAAGGTCACCCAATGGTCCCCCAAACCTTCCAACCATCCATCAACGTCCCTAAATCACCTGCTACATCACCAAAAGAGATTACTTTGTACACTTCATTTTTCATGAAAAGCATAAAAAGATAAAACAGATTTATTATAGTCCTTTACATGCATAACAGTTGTGTTTGATGTTTTCAACTTCCATGCTTAGGGTAGTATCATTTTGTTCATGTTAATTTAGCATCATTGCAAAGCATAACTCTTAGCAGTTAATTAGGAAATGGTGTGCCTTGGCATTGAATTTCAGTCTTTTTCATTATTGCAGAAGATGAGTTCTCTCTTAGAGTAGATTTCTCTTTCTTTCATCAGGGAACCAAGCTTCTTATGAACCCATAGAAATTTGGCTTGAAAACCCTAATGGTCTCTTGCCAACTTAACAGTGACAAAAGGCAGAACCATCACTTTTACATGTGCATACAGCTCTATCACCTCCAAGTTTGTATGAACCCCAGGTTGATAAAGTAAAGCTTGTAGCCCAAGAGTTGCAACATTGTTGCTGCAATACTAGTGCTCATCAGTAAGGATGGTGCATGGGCAAATTTTGATGATGACAATTAGTTCTATGGAGTAAGGAGAAGTGTTTTATATAGTAAATCTCGTAGCATTAACTTAGAGTTGGATTGGGAAATCAAACCAATTATCATGCTCAATTAATGGCTCTAAAACTTATCAAAAATAAAAATAGGGTGTGGACTAACTATGGTCCACACAGTGATGCTATAGTGCTACATTCCCATTGTTATTACATTATATAGTGATGAATCCTTTGAAACCAACTTCACTGCACCATTAGGAGTAAATTATTTATTATACAAATATCAATATAGCAACTGAATGAGAGAAAAATTTTCACTATACAAATATGAATATATCAATATCAGTGAAGAATTACAAAGAACTCCCCTGGGAGTTCATTATACTAGTTTGTATGGAAAAAAGAATGGATTGGCAATTCAGGTTCTCTAAAGTATGGGATTCCCATGGTCATGCATTTATAGCTTTCCAAGTAGGCAATTATGATAACAAATGTGTTAAAATGGGAATTTGAGGGAAAGCCATCTTATTTGGCTAATTTTCAGAGCATTCAGAATTTGTTTATGTGAAGTGGTCATTAAGACCCACTTCTTTGCTGAGGCATAATCTAGTATTTGGAGCATATCAGTTTGAGATAATGTCAGGATCCATTGCCAAATGTATTGGTGTACAAGTCCTCAACTGAAATTTCATTCAAGTTCTAGTAGGTTATTTTTTTATGTATCACACATATATGAATGGTCATCACCCCCTTGTTCATGGCTATCAATAGACACACATGCTCTTCCAAGACATGTTCATGTGATGAGTAACTTCTAGTAGCTATTTCTAATTGTATCACAAATATATAAATAGTCATCAACCCTCGGGTCGTGGTCATCAGCAAACGAAAATATGCTTCAAAGACATGACATGATGAGTATGTTGGTTGTAATCACAAAAATATTATACAACATTCATGGCCAAGACTATCGGGAGATAAGTGTTAGTAATAGCATAATTGCTTCTAGTTTATGTAACAAAATATCTAGTTAAGAACCTTCACATGATCAGTTTGATAGAAAATCACATAGATCAATTGGTTCTTCTGTTATGGGTGTCACTTTTCTTGTCACAAGAGAAATTCATGTCAATTTAACTAAAAGCTTCACACATTTTTGGGACGAGGTAGATGGATGCCATCTCCCATAACTATTTTGCATAATTTTTAATGTTTTAACCAAGAATATTTTGATAATAGAAATTTTTTAATATTTGAAATTAGAATATATTGATAAATTTGGTAAAAGATTAGACTTTGCTTCTCTTGTAAACGTTTGCTCATAATTCACTTTTGCATGTTTACAGTGCCAATCAAGCATGGATAATCCATTTTATTTTCATTGTTGCACGTTGCTTGCACTGTTGTGCACATGCATTAAAAGAAGCATGGACATTAACTTAACTACAATCACTCGACTCCACTGACTCACTGAGAAACTGAAATTGAAATTTGTGGTTCCTAAATAAATACAAAGCAGACAATATCCAAAGGTGGTGTAATATTTATTCAATGCTTTTTGTTTTCGTGTTGGGCATATAAAATGTCATTCCATATAAGGAACTTTGACCTGTTGCAAATGGACATCGCACAGAACATCATCTTAGTTGATTTTGGGGACCATAGTTTACACTTTGAGAAGATTTTCAGACTCATTTTAACCGTCTACAGGATTCAAATGGTGGGGGAATATGCAGGGGTTTTCTTGATCACCATATAGCCTATTTTTAGTTAAATCATGTCTTCTATACTAGGTCCATTCAACCTTCAAACTACCAAATATTCTTTTTCCATCTTTTTCCTTTTCTAATACTTGATAGCGTTAATAACATTAAGTGAATCGGCATAGATTTTTAGTGAAGATTGTTTTTCACCCTCCTTTATATGAGGAAAACGAGGAACAAGTTCTCATTCAAGTAAAATTAAGAAAACATTTTACTTATGTAGCCTAAAAGCATAATGGGAATAAAGGGAGCAAGGGTAGAGATCCTACCTGGGTTCACTTCCTGAAATGGCCAACGCACTCCAACAACAAGGTCATTACATTGGTTGGGCTGCTATGGTTGTTAATGTGAGGCTGGATGAACACCCAACAAGGTAAATAATCCCCCACCTCTTAATTGGTGGTGCAAGCTAGCCACTGTAGTATAACGAAGCATTATTAAAAAAACAAAAAGAGGTTTACTAGACTGAATTGTCTCATCTTTTATTGAGAGAAATACACCCACAGAGGGTTTTTCTAATATAAACATATTCTGTGCCCTTACAAATCTTAATAAACTTTGTGAATGTCTGGGATTTGAAGCAAACAACCCTACTAAAATTTTAAGTCTGAAGAGAAAGGCTTAAAAGATAATGTTTTGTTTATATGTTTTTTAACTACCTGTACCTATTTTGCTCATAGTCATTCAGATGGTAAGGTTCTTCTAGTATAGGCCTTCAAACGAGAATAAGATCCTCTTCCTTTCAAATTTGATATACACTTTCAATTCCATTTATATCAGACCTAATTTTAATCAACTAGAGATTTCTTAATACAATTGTCTAAATGCTTCCACAAACATACCCTGACGAGCTTCACCACTAAAACAAACTTCCTCGTGGGGTATACACATTTGAGCCAAAATTGTGTGAGACTTGTACCCAACTTTAATGTTTTTGATACCTATGTCCTACAAGATATGGCACAACACAACCCGAGTGGATGGATTAACACTCTATGAACCCCAATAGTGCACCAACATCCCAATGGGGGTTGGGAATCTTCATGTCCAATGGTCACACAATTTTGGTGAAAATGGGAAATAAGATGCCCAAACAACGTTCATTACATTAACCTCAAAAGTTTCCCCATTTTGGATTATGTGCAGTTAGGGAGTTATATCAATTGGCTAATATCAGAGGGAAAAACGAAATGTAGTTCTTCAATTTTGATTCAATCTTTTCCTTTTTTAAAATCCATTCTCCATAAACTCAAAATCGAGAACCATTATTCACAAACCAAGTCCTACCAAATTTATAAAGATTTATAAAGAAAGAGACTAGCCAGACCAAATAATCAAAAGAGATTGAAACTTCTGTATCTGCTTGTTAGCTTGTGTAAACACCTTGCCTGCAGCATCCACGATGTCATCCAACTCATTGATGCCATTCTCCAATGTCGGACCATCATGTACAACATCAACTTCATCAGGTTGTGTTGTAAGAAAATTCTGAAGTACATATGATGATGATGTCGATGCCTCTTAATACATACAACTTACCAAATAAAACTCAGAAGGAAACGGAAAAGAGTAGCTGGAAAATAATTTTAATAGGTTAATTTTAGATTAGCTCAAAATTTCAATTTCCATGGTAGCTTATGTTACTACTATTGAGGTTAATTTATTCTTATTTGAGAATGTTTTCAATACTGGGGTTAATTTTAATTTTTTTTTTTTTTTTTTTTTTTTTTTTTTTTTTTTTTAAGTTTTGAGGAAAAAAATGTCACCTTAAGCAAAGATATATCTAATGATTCTGAAATCTGAGAGAGTGATCATTTTGGCATGAGGGAATCAATAAAAACTATTGAAGCACTCCTTAATATAAGCAAGTATCCTCATATAAAGAGGGAAAGGGGACATGAGGTTTACACATAAGGGCAATATCTACTAATCCTTAAGGAGGTGGAAAATATGCTCAAATCTATGAATAATGTTATCAATAAACTTAAGTATTTGTAGGTAGCCCATTGTTTTTAGGGAACTTCACCTAGATCTCATTAACACACTATTAGAAGATAGTCATAGTTTAGTTTAAATTAGTCGCTCACATTAGTCATTTTTAGTTGTATTACTTATTAGCTAGTTGTATATTTTAGCCCAAGACTTAATTAGTCGTTTTTAGTTGTGTCAGTTAAGATTGCTCATCTTTTGTAGTATTTCACTTGGAAAAGTTGTGGTGACTAAATTTTTTAGTCACCTAGTCACTAATTTCTCATTTTCTACTACTGATTGTTGCATTTTTACCTATATTATTGACTGGCGAATACTCTAACATAAAATCATAGATTTTGTTTTCCATCCTATTTGTAGGTGTCCCAACTTTCTCATTTTATTAGGAACCACAATATCCCAATATTTGAGAACCAAAATTAAAGTATCAATAACCACAGTACCAACCACCATTTTTCATACAACAAAATTATGTCTACTTTACGAGTATTGATTAATCTAAGAATTCAATTATTTTATGGGTTGATCCCAACCCTTCAATGCTCGTAGATATCATAATCATTTTACGATCCTTTTGGAGGAGTTTCTAGCTTGGCCGTACAATATTTGTTTGTTTCCTACCTTTACTTCTTATTCAAACTTTTCCTTGAAAAGTGTATGCAATAATTTATTCCTTTTGGGCGACCTATTCCATTGTTACCACCATCCATTTGGATGCCTCCTTCCACATGTCCATCATGTATATAATCAATTGATTATTTATAAGAAGGCCTTATCACTTTCTTCTTAGCATATGGACTATTGTATCATTGACTACTAAAATATTCTCCCATATCGAAATCACTTCCTTCCCAGCATACCTCGACTGAGTATGATACTTGCAATCTACAATTTTCTTTTTCAAATTGATTCAATAAAAATGATCATTTAGTGTCCCTTGCATAAGGCATGTTAGTAGAAATTGATTACACTTTCCAGTAATTAGAGATATGTTTTTCATCTCTCCTAATAAGTTGCATGCGCTAATCTATTCCCTCATAAAATGAGTGTTCATACCCCTTGTAGGGTAAGAGGTGACCCCCTAATACACTTACAAAAACTCCTCAATCTTTAACTTCTTTAACTTAAGTTTCTTACTAGATCCCAAACAAGCCAAATTTCTCATTTGTGCCGAAGGAGAACTCTACTTTGTCCCTTTTGAGTACTTCTCACTATTTTTGTTATTATTATCTGACCCAACAACACTTCTATATCGATTATGTGTGGTAGATATGTCTAACGTTGGATCATGTCACCTTTTGAGTGTAATCACTATTCCATACTTGGGGAAAAATATCTTGATAATGATTAGATTCCTACCATTATTAGCATAAAATAGACATTTTTATAATCCAAATAATGAATAGCCTTCTATATTACATATTTTATTTATAGAGAACACGGTAACCCCATTATTATGTCCATTTCAACACACAATTTTATTATTAATCTATTTGGTTTGGAGAATTTATTTGGGCAAGAGAGATAAATCTCCCTAGAATGTTTTCATTGTCCATAATTTTTTTCTCCTTCCAATTTTTGAGTGGAGACATAATTTAATGAGTTACTTCCTCCTTGTTTATATCAAACCCCAATTCCCAATATTTTGGTCAAATATGAGAGTTCGTCCAGAAATAGTGATGAATCTTGAATGTCCTCCACATATGAAATGAAAAATTCATGTAATCTTTAGATAAAATTGTCAGAAGAAAAGACATATCTGATCTCCATAATCAAATATTCTCCCACCTGGTTCTTCAAAGTAGCTTAGGAAAAAAATCACCTATAAAATCTTCCCATCGAAGAAAATATTTGATAATGATTAATATCATCTAGTGACTCTCTTGCCAATGATCAATCTTAGCCTCTCTATGCTATTCTTCACAACCTAGGATGACCCCTTATTCTTGTTTATTCTCCACCAACTTCTTTTCTTGTTTCTCCTTCCATTTGGGATTTGGCTAAAAATCTACTCAAGTCACCAAGGGTTCATAATATATACCTTTTACTATGTGTTTCAAACTTGAATTCCCTCACTAGATGAAAGGCATTACAATTATGATAGCAATAGTTCTAAGAAAAACATTAGTTTCAAATTATCTTTGTTTAGAGCCTAGGACACTTAGGTGTTTTTTGGGGTGAGCAGACCATTGGCCTATGAAGTAACTCTTCTTCACATAAATAAGATCACCATGGTGAGACTCAGATTTTCTTTTTCATTGGGTATATGAAGAAGTCATCATATTCTCAATAATTGTTATAGGAGGGCAATGTGTTGAAAAAAATTAAATAAACTCTTTCCACTCTTTTACTAAAATTCCTTGACATTAAATTAAAGAAAATGTAGGATTTCCTTCTAATTCTGTACCTACTTAGTGAGCACAAACTATGAAAATGATCTTCCAAATACATAAAGACAAAAGTTTGGAAAATTTAATATAGACATCAATCCTCTTATACATCTGCTAAATGTTCCATTAACTCTTCCTTTCCTGTTCTAAAAACTAATATTCTCACCCTCACTTTGATCGAGTCCATTATAATCTCCAACACACACACACACACACACACACACACACACACACACACAGCACGCACACCCACCACACACATATATCATTTCTAAAAAAAACCAAAAATCCATATGATAATAAATATTTTTATAAAACTTCATTCATTAAATGAAAAGACATCCCATCCAAATTCCAAACAATCCTATTATATAAAAGTCATACAAAAATAATACTTAATACATAATAAGAAGTATTACACAACCAAAATTAATAAAGTATCAAAATACTAATTTCCAAAATAACATCAAAATTATTATCAAACAACTAAACAAGCAAAGCCCTAAACATAAAAAAATCTCCCCACTTCTAAAGTGAAGATTTTATGAAATTTCTATTTATATGTTATGCTTTAAATTGATTAAATTAATTATCTTATATACCTGTGAAAATATATTAATATTAATACAAATATTTTTACTAGATTTATTACTTACCTTAATGCTTTAGAACACATTTATTTTGAAAAAAACAAATTTTTCTACACATTTATTTTTGACAAAGCAAAATTTTTACACATTAATTTTATATTTAAGGTATGGTCCTAGAATTGGACTTGAGGAATTTCAAATTTTTAAATTAGAAATAACCAAAAATATTTGATAATTTAGAATATTCTTTATCTAATACATGATGTAACCAATAAAATAGAAGGTAGGTGAATAGTTTTTCATAAAAAGTTATTGGCTTTATCATTTATTAAAAATACATTTATCAAAAGTTGCTTTGGCACCTTAGCTCTGCAACTTAATCATTTCTAATTTAATGATGCTCATTGTCATAAATAAATTTTGTTTACTAGCTATGTGGTAATTATAAAAACATATGATTAATGACATTAACGTTCTTAATGTAAATAATACTAATATTAATAAATAATATTAAATTAGGCTGATTAGTCTCCACGGCACTGGAATTCGTAGTCTCCACCCTACAGTCCACGCATCAATTTCGCACCTAATCCTCACCCAATTCATGAATGCCGAATGGAAATAATGGATGGAATCAAGGACAATGTATTTCGTCCTTTTGCTAAATGAACTTAAGCAAACATTATATTTTCATCGTTCCGGATCGAGCTGAAAACAGTTACGATTCCAAAACTGTTCTATCGCTTAATAAATCCAATAACATATCGCTTAGCACCAAATTGAAACGTAACATTCTTTCGCTCACGCTGGTCACATCATGAAAATAAATCTATGTTTCTTAATATAAAAATTTGTAAACCAAATGCGAAGCCCATGGAAACAATCGCAACGTGTCAAAAGCAAAAATGGTAACTAGATAACTTCAAGAAAGACCGTGACTCACCTGTTTGAGAAGGTTGGAGAGGCCCACAATGTTCTAATACAACAAAATGTAAAGTTACACACTTAAGTGTAAAATGTCATTATTATATTTGTGGTATTCAATGTTTCATTGATTTATTATTAGTTTTTTATTGACTAAAAAATTTAAAATCTATTCAACGCAATAAGATTTATTTCAATTTATCTCAAATATGATTGGTTGAAATGTCTCCTCTCTTATTATGTTATGATGGCAAGAATTGACTTTATTATTAATTACTATGTACTCTATCACTAATTACTATTTACAATAAATACAAATAATTTGAAAAATCACATTATATATTAATTACTATGTACCATAAACACAAATGGTTTGTAATTAAATTCAAAAATTGCATTTTCTCATTGGTGTAAAGAATTGAATAGACAATTTTTATGAGTTTTATTTTTTAATTTACAAAAAAATAATTTAAAAAATATAAATTTGGAAAAAATATGTAAAAGTAACATGTGAACAATTTGTACAACTCTGTACAACTCTCATTATATCAATCTATACTCTAATGACATGACATGTGTACTATCATATGAGGATTATATAAATTATTAACTTGTTATCATTCTTTTCAATGTCAATTATATATGCATAAGATTTATTTACCAAAAAATGTTTAATTATATTAAAAAATTAATAAAAAGAAGGTTAAACAAATATTTGTATAACTCATTTTACAATTTTATTATTGTTTGGAGTACATACAACAGATCATGACATTAAAATATTTTATTAAACTAAGCGGTAGGGTAGGGAACACTAGCTACCCAGCCTTGTTAGATTAAACAATATGTTTCAAAATTATCACAAAACTATGTGGTTGAGAAAGTTGCAAAATTAAAGTGCAAAATATCCCTATTAGATTAAGCCATACAAATATAATTCTTAAAATCAAATGGAAAATATCATACATGAGTTATAATAATTTTGAAAAACTTAAAAAGGAAAAAGATAAAATAACATAAAATAAAAAATCAATACCATATTTATATTTGTTTTTTAAATATGGAAAAACATTGCAACATATCTGCCAACAATGTTATATTAAATTGTTAAATATTATATTAAATTGAATAATAAAAATAAAAATAGAATGTGTAAAATAAATAAAAAAAAAACCGGAATCTAACATGATGATAATTATTAATAATATGATGTTTTAACTACTAAGAGGTGCATTCTAAGATGTGTGATTATGTTCTTGTTCAACCATGCAGTTCACATGTGCTCTTTTTAAAATAAAAATTGAATATGTTATAAATAGGAAAAAAAAGGTAATCACTAATAAAAATAAAATAGAAATATATATTGAGTTTGTTTTAATTAAAACCATTATAAATATTAATAATGTTACTCTCAATATGTTTACTTGGTTAGTTGTTGCACGGAAAGGTACTCCAATGTGGAAGAAAAGATGTAATGTCCCATTATGTTTTGTTATGTTATGTGATGTAATGTTATGTATTCTCGATCCATAATTAAAATTAAAAAATATACAATTATTAATTATAGTTATTAATTATTAATGTTGGTTCTATAATTAAAATAAGAATTAAAAAATAAAATTGGAGAGTTCTTGTCCTTTCATATGACCATGCCACACATATAAATAACTAATATGTAAGGTAAGTTTGAACATAGCTCAAAATATTTGATTATTCCAGGTGTTTGGACCTACATTTGTAGATATTATAGTCCATAATGAAGACTTAGTAATTAATATTAAAATATAGAAAAAATATTTCACTTTCTCTATGGAAGCTACAAATAAAATATATCTATGTTAAATTTTAATAGAGATAATGAAATTAAAAATATATATATCTTATACTCTTTTTCTAAATGTTTCAACATAAAACTTAAATATCCATGTTATGTAATATATTTCAATATGAATTTGAGTGTATATAGAAATAATGTGTGTGTTGATCATAGGAAAATATTTCAATTTCTAGAATAAATAAAATATCTTAACATGTATGGTTATGCAATATTGAAATCTATTTAAGGCAAAATTAATAATGGAAAAATATAAACATTTCAAGTAGATATTTTGAGATTGAAAAAGTTTGAAATTTTAAGCCATGTAGTCTACACAATCCAAATTTCAAAAAAACTTTTAAAACATGCTTAATATCTAGTAATCTATTCTATCTATCTATATATATTATTATATACTATATATATATAGATATTACTAATATATATATATATGATATATAATATATATCCATTTTAACATGAAGATATTAAATCTCTTACATACCAAACTTCTAATTAAGTTATGCCATTTAAAAAAAAGGTTTGCCTATCAAAATACTTAATCCTCTCAACACATGGTAGATCTAAGATACATCTACATTAATAATATATACTTTTTTATTTTTTTAAGTTCATATTCTACCTTTTCTATTATAAATCTTATACTAATATGTAAGCATGACATGTATATAGAAAAATTAAAGAGATATTTTGGTAAATCATAAATGTAATTTTGTAATTTAAAGTTGTCTCACTTTTACAATGATATTTCTTATTGGTTTCTTACTGGTTAATTTTGTTATTGAAGCAAATGAAAATTAGGACCATGAAATCTCAAATTTTGTGCAAGAGAATGAAAACTAGATGAATATACACATTTTTGAGAAAAAAGTCTAGGCAATAATCACATATTTCCAATTTTTTTTCTCAATTATCAAATATGGATCATAGAAGCTTGAATTCCAATATACGCATCTTCTTTGTTATTAAGAAAAAAAATTATTGTATGGCGTTGTAGTCCCTTCCACTCTAAGTGGAAATTATGTTCTTAAAAAAATTGCAAATTGATAAATGTAATGGAAAAAATAATTTGCTACTAGGGGGCAAGGACTTACATGAAATTTGGTGGGTAGTAACCATTGCATGTTTACATTATTACTCCTACTTATTAAAGCGATCAAGAACACATAATAATGATGGGTAATTACTCTTAGTAAATATGCTTACTTACATTTTGTTCCTATCTGGTTTTTATGCAATACTTTCTTAAATTATGGTGGAAAATAACTGTTAATGAATATGTTATTTAAGTGAGTATGAGTTATTTTCAAGAATTTTTATCTGCATAGATATCTAAAAATAATGGCATGAATATTGCAACTACATCCATGGAGAAAAAAATATGAGGTAATTATCCACATGCCATTGTATTGTACTGAGATTACAATAACACTTTCAAGTTATGTTCCAATCAAATGTTTGCAAAATATTTTTTTTAATAATATTGTTTTTTTTTAAGTTAAACATTATAACCTGCATTGCTTAATGTTGAACTAATTATAGTCGAGAGACAAGTCACTTGCTAAAATCTATACCCAAATCTCTCCAATCATGGTCAATCATAACCAATGAGATAAACACAAAAATGAAACATAGATGGAACTTAGAATGAATTTTCATGACTGCCTACGCACTAAAGTAGTACAAGACATATCAGGACAAAAGTGCAAAAGGATGTGGAAAAGGGAAACGACAATGAATTTCTAATCAAATAGCATAATAATAACATGAAATTTATCTTACAAAATATATTGTAGAGGGAAAGTGCAAGGGCAAGGAAAGAAAATCTTAAACATAATGTTAAATTACACAATCATTATAAGTATCTCTAAATATTATGTAGTATTTTCAGATATCCTTAGGCAAATATTTATAACTGTTAATGATACAAAACTTTGAGCAAATAAGGAAACCAAAATATCTCTCTCTCTCCAATTCAAATGCCCATGCTCAAAGGATATCTTGATGGGAATCATAGATAAATTGAAAGATAAACACACACTAAAACTAAAAAAAAAAAAATACATCATACACATCACATGCCTACTAGTGTTGTAACTAGTACAACCACCCTCCAAAATTCTTCCTATGCTTCGATTTTGGAGCCTTCTTTCCTATCCACAAGTGCTAATATTGCAATGATTTAGGTCATCATGCTTCGATTTAGACTTATCTTTCTCATTTGTTCTTGTGCTTGCTTGTTTTCACACCTAACTGGTTTTTCTAACTCACAAGTTGATCTCCCAACTTTGTCTCGAAGCAGTTCTGGGCTTGCCTCCTGAAACTGCACAATCCTTGAGGGAAAGAGGCCTTGATGATGGGAGTTGTTTAATTCAGATTAACATTCATCCTTGACCTCAAAATTTGTGAATTTAAGGAAGGAAGCCCAACATTGAGCCCATAAACTAGGCAATCCCTCACTATGCTTAGAAGTTGCACAATGCACTAATCCAAAAATTTGCCCAATTCGCTGGAACTGCGCAGTCTTTACCGACAGTGTGTATGGAAAGTTTCCCCAAAAAAGGCAAAAGAATAAAAAATCATCCATAAAAAATAGGGATCTATTTTTATTACACTGAAGGAGGAACTTTCGCTATTTTTGAAAACTTCCGCCAAGTGTCACTTTTTCCTTGATTTTAAGCATGCACGTCATAAACCTTAATTTTCTCAAATATATTTAATCAATGCCTCTAGAGCTCATTTTAACATTATATCTTGGAGTTATAGCATTCCCAAGGAGATCTATGAGCCTTTGGTGCAGTCTTCGTTGCTTTTCTGGGTGAGTTTTTTTGTGTGTTGTCTTTTGCCACTTTTTCTGTTGCTTTTTGTCATTTCTATTGTGTGATTGTTGTTTTACTTATTTCTCTCCATAGTTGTTGGATTTTCGACTTTTTCTAACAGGTAGAAGTGTTTTTTTTAAGTTTTTATTTTCCTTCCACAAGTTTCGCATTGGTTTTCCTGTTTTTGCACCTATAGCCACCATTGTGGCAACTCTTCTCACATGCTTAATTTTCCTTATGTTTAATTAGTTGTTTCACTTGATCGTCATTGATTTACTTATACTTAGTCAATTTTTCACTCAACCTCACAACATCACTCACTTCTGCTCTTTTTTCACACTTCCACCAAGCAGATCTACGCTTGTTTTGACCAGATCTTTCCTTGTCCAGCTGGGCACTGCAAAATATTAAGGCTAAAACCACAAGTTTGACCTATAGAACTGTGCACTAAACAGTATAGGCTGGCCCAACTGCGCATTGTGTATTTTGACTACTCAACCTATCACCTTGGCCCATAAGAATACGCAATGGTCAGACTCTCCGACTCTCTATCCAAGTTGGGACTCTGCATTGCACAGTCCCAAGCCTCCAACTTTAGTCACCTAGTCACTAATTTCTCATTTTCTACTAGTGATTGTTGCAATTTTACCTATATTATTGAGTGGCGAATACTCTAACATAAAATCATAGATTTTGTTTTCCATCATATTTGTAGGTGTCCCAACTTTCTCATTTTATTAGGAACCACAATATCCCAATATTTGAGAACCAAAATTAAAGTATCAATAACCACAGTACCAACCACCATTTTTCATACAACAAAATTATGTCTACTTTACGAGTATTGATGAATCTAAGAATTCAATTATTTTATGGGTTGATCCCAACCCTTCAATGCTCGTAGATATCATAATCATTTTATGATCCTTTTGGAGGAGTTTCTAGCTTGTCCGTACAATATTTGTTTGTTTCCTACCTTTACTTCTTATTCAAACTTTTCTTGAAAAGTGTATACAATAATTTATTCCTTTTGGGTGACCTATTCCATTGTTACCGCCATCCATTTGGATGCCTCCTTCCACATGTCCATCATGTATATAATCAATTTCTTATTTATAAGAAGGCCTTATCACTTTCTCCTTAGCATATGGACTATTGTATCATTGACTACTAAAATATTCTCCCATATCGAAATCAATTCCTTCCCAGCATACCTCGACTGAGTTTGATACTTGCAATCTACAATTTTCTTTTTCAAATTGATTCAATAAAAATGAGCATTTAGTGTCCCTTGAATAAGGCATGCTAGTAGAAATTGATTACACTTTCCAATAATTAGAGATATGTTTTTCATCTCTCCTAATAAGTTGCATGCACTAATCTATTCCCTCATAAAATGCGTGTTCATACCCCTTGTAGGGTAAGAGGTGACCCCCTAATACACTTATAAAAACTCCTCAATCTTTAACTTCTTTAACTTAAGTTTCTTACTAGATCCCAAACAAGCCAAATTTCTCATTTGTGCCGAAGGATAACTCTACTCTGTCCCTTTTGAGTACTTCTCACTATTTTTGTTATTATTATCTAACCCAACAACACTTCTATATTGATTATGTGTGGTAGATATGTGTAACATTGGATCATGTCACCTTTTGAGTGTAATCACTATTCCATACTTGGGGAAAAATATCTTGATAATGATTAGATTCCTACCATTATTGGCATAAAAATAGACATTTTTATAATCCAAATAATGAATAGCCTTCTCTATTACATATTTTATTTATAGAGAACATGGTAACCCCATTATTATATCCATTTCAACACACAATTTTATTATTAATCTATTTGGTTTGGAGAATTTATTTGGGCAAGAGAGATAATTCTCCCTAGAATGTTTTCATTGTCCATAATTTTTTTCTCCTTCCAATTTTTGAGTGGAGACATAATTTAATGAGTTAGTTCCTCCTTGTTTATATCAAACCCCAATTCCCAATATTTTGGTCAAATATGAGAGTTCGTCCATAAATAGTGATGAATCTTGAATGCCTCTTTGTCCTCCACCTGTGAAATGAAAAATTGATGTAATCTTTAAATAAAATTGACAGAAGAAAAGACATATCTGACCTCCATAATCAAATATTTTCACACCTAGTTCTTCAAAGTAGCTTAGGAAAAAAATCACCTATAAAATATTCCCATCGAAGAAAATATTTGATAATGATTAATATCATCTTGCCAATGATCAATCTTAGCCTCTCTATGCTATTCTTCACAACCTAGGATGACCCCTTATTCTTGTTTATTCTCCACCAACTTCTTTTCTTGTCTCTGCTTCCATTTGGGATTTGGCTAAAAATCTACTCAAGTCACCAAGGGTTCACAATATATACCTTTAACTATGTGTTTCAAATTCGAATTCCCTCACTAGTTGAAAGGGATTACAATTATGATAGCAAGAGTTCTAAGAAAAACATTAGTTTCAAATTATCTTTGTTTAGAGACTTGGACACTTAGTTGATTTTTGGGGTGAGGAGACCATTGGTATATGAAGTAACTCTTCTTTACATAAATAAGATCGCCATGGTGAGACTCAGATTTTCTTTTTCATTGGGTATATGAAGAAGTCATCATATTCTCAATAATTGTTATAGGAGTGCAATGTGTTGAAAAAAATTAAATAAACTCTTTCCACTTTTTTACTAAATTTCCTTGACATTAAATTAAAGAAAATGTAGGATTTCCTTCTAATTCCATATCTAGTTAGTGAGCACAAACTATGAAAATGATCTTCCGAAGACATAAAGCCAAAAGTTTGGAAAATTTAATATAGACATCAATCCTCTTATACATCTGCTAAATATTCCATCAACTCTTCCTTTCCTGTTCTAAAAACTAATATTCTCACCCTCACTTTGATCGAGTCCATTATAATCTCCAAACCTCTCTCTCTCTCCATATATATATAGATATATAATTCATTAAAAAACCAAAAATCCATATCATTTAATAAATATTTTTATAAAACTTCATTCATTAAATGAAAAGACATCCCATCCAAATTCCAAACAATCCTATTATATAAAAGTCATACAAAAATAATACTTAATACATAATAAGAAGTATTACACAACCAAAATTAATAAAGTATCAAAATACTAATTTCCAAAATAACATCAAAATTATAATCAAACAACTAAACAAGCGAAGCCTTAAACATAAAAGTTCTCCGCACTTCTAAAGTAAAGATTTTATGAAATTTCTATTTATATGCTATGCTTTAAATTGATTAAATTAATTATCTTATATACATGAACAAAATATTATTAATATTAATAGAAATATTTTACTAGATTTATTACTTAAAAAATTACCTTAATGCTTTAGAACACATTTATTTTGAAAAAACAAATTTTTCTACACATTTATTTTTGACAAAACAAAACTTTTAGACAGTAATTTTATATTTAAGGTATGGTCGATACTAGAATTGGGCTTGAGGAATTTCAAATTTTTCAATTAGGAATAACAAAAAATATTTGATAATTTGGAATATTCTTTATCTAATACATGATGTAACCAATAAAATAGAAGGTAGGTGAATAGTTTTCATGAAAGGTTATTGGCTTTATCATTTATTAAAAAAAACATTTATCAAACGCTGCTTTGGCACCTTAGCTCTACAACTTAATCATTTCTAGTTTAATGCTGCTCATTGTCATAAATAAATTTTATTTCCTAGCTATGTGGTAATTATAAAAAAATTATAAAAACATATGATTAATGACATTAACCTTGTTTAGAGAATTTTCGGCGAAATCACATAAACAATCTTTTGTCGACGCGTTTCGAACCAACCAGTGTGGTTCATCGTCAGGACAAGTTGAAGAACCAATCCAACTTAGCTTGTTAAATAGTATGTGCAGAGACTCCAACGGCTAATTATGACCTAATGACCCGAGTCAAACCAATAATATTCTTGTTATATTTAATTATTATTATTCTTAGAAATTAGTGCCCGCAACTTTTAGACCTCTCAATACTATCCGTGGCTCCCTCAGGTCTGTAAAAGACCCTATTGACCCTAAAGACATGAAGGGCGTCTATATCATTCCTTGTTCCTGTGGAACCCCTTATATTGGTGAGACGGGTCGCTCTATCAATCAAAGGATTAGCGAGCATTCGGCTGACTTAAGACATGGTAGGACCAAGTCCTCAGCCCTGGCTGAGCATGCCGGGAAGACTATGCATCATGTATGTATAGAAGAGGCTCAAGTCATTGCCAAAGTTGCGCAGTTTCACCATCGCAAATTTAGAGAGGCCCTAGAGATTGAGAAAAGGCCGAACAATCTTAATAGGGATGATGGATGGAAGATTAGCAGTTGCTGGGTCCCAGCCCTGTCTTCCTAGCCTCCTCAGTCCCTTTTTATTAGGTCTTAGGGTTTCTTTTTTTCCCTATCCTTAAGAGTTGTTTTCGGTGGTTGGTCCCCCTTTTTTTCCCGAGTTTCTTCCCCTTTAATCCTAGCATCCCTATAGTATTAGTATGGTTTAGTCCTATTATTATGCATTGTATGAGTTATTAATAGGTTATTAATTAATTTCGGGCTATTAAATGTATTAACCTTATTTCATTTATGTTATTATTGGGTATATTATAATTAGAATAATAATATTCATGAAATAGTTAAATTAGATTTTTGTTTTCATAATTTCACTTATTTATGTATATATATTTAATTACTACTATACCTTTAGAATTGAAATAATAATTATTATCTTAGAACATACTATTAGTTTCTTTACCGAATTTCATATATATTTGATAAATAAATAATAAAAGTTTAACCTTTATATGTAATAATATATTTACCTTATTACATGGTTTTCTTTAATAATATTATTGGTATAATAAATTATTT
>APFE031342587.1:0-23756 GCA_000404065.3 Pinus taeda | reverse complement strand
TTAAACCGAGAACCCAATAAATCAGATCTTAAGATATTCAATCACTCAAAAGATACACAAGCCAAATGACCTCCTTTGCTTTATATAGGCTAGTTCTTCCTCAAATCAAGGATCATGGGGCTCAATAAAAATAATAAAATAAACAATACCACGGACCAAAACCATGATAACCCAATACTGATGGCTAAATACCATGAGAAACCCCACGAGTGGGCGCTCAACTGTCTTGGAATGTGTGCACTGGGGTACGCACCTCATGGATGGGTAATCCGCGTATTAGGACGCGGTCCCTGCATGGTATACCTGCGGGTACGCACCTCCTGAACTGTTCTCCTGCGTACTTCTTTATTTTCATCAAAATGAGAGCCATGCCATGGGTGTTTCCATCAAGTACAACATCTGAAACATATAATCATACCAGAACCATAATGCCAACAGCTGCATATCCTTAGGAAGATCCTCTATTGCATCCATCAGTACTCGGCAGCTCAGTCTGGTCAAGTGTCGCTGGACGTTGTTTAGAGTTCTTTCTGTCTCAGCAGCTGCCTCTTCGGCTCCTCCGCCGCGCCGTCCATGCCACGGGAATCCATCTGGTCGTACTGGCCCAATATCTGGAACATGATCATCATATTAGTCATTTGAATCTCATCAAAAAAAAATTTCAAAGTGCATCATTATATTTGAAAAATCCAAAAAATCATAAAATCCAAAAATTCTTACCAATCTCGCCCAATGTTGCATTCGGCAGTAATGCTAGGTCAGGATCTCCTCGGAAATCCAGCCTAGCATAGGGGTAGTCATCCACGACTATGATCTGCTGATCCCACAAGGTGAAGAAATCATCATCAAAAGCAGTCCTTGGGACCTCCCCACCCCCAAACGTTTCATTAGATTGGCCCACCGGCCCATGCGTGGATCGCGTGGGGTGCTGATGGAAATTGCTACCCTGGGGTGGACTGTGGGAAACCTCTCGAAAAAAAAAGTGCACAGGATAGTCCCATAGCCAAAGTTCTTGGTCTGTCCCCTCTTCATAGAAGTGAGCTGGCTCTTCATGTTGGCCAGAAGAGGAGTACACCAGTCGAACATAGTAGTGAGACAATCAACTACCATGCTCATGGTGAGCCGTGATGCCTGATGCAGAGAGGATGATCTGTTCACTCGAGCTATGGTGAATAGGATTATCCTCAGAGATAAACTCGCCACATGTGTAATAGAAATCTGGCTCCCAACCTTCTTGGGATGTCCTGGGCAATATATCTGTACGTAGTCCTCTATGGTGAGACTGCTCTGTGTCCTGCCCCAGGAATGTACTACCTCTCCCCTTCGGGAAAGGCCCGTGATAAAATAGATATCCTCCACTTCTACCCTGAGTGGCATTTTATCAATCATGAAGGCTTCCTCCTCGAAATCCCAATAGTCAATGAGCATCACAAGCAGTCGTACATTGGCTTTCATGTTTAGCAGTTTGAAGAATTTAAGCAAGCCGCATCCCCGTAAGGCATCCAAAGCTTGAGGATCATTCATGACTTCATTATCCACCGTTGCATGCTCTCTTTCATGCCAAGTGACCGGCACTCTGAGAAAAAAATGATTTCCAACCATTAGTTTTGGTTTAAAATTGGTTCACGGCGTATACACGGGTTACTGTACACACAGTCGCGTATAGGGCCCACGTGTACACGAGTTTCATATTACCAACCTGCGTATACGCCACGTGAAATTTTGGAAAAACGTTCAATGATGAAACATCAATTAAAAATCCTAAAGCTAGTCACAATCAATTGTAAGCTAAGTATAAGAGTTACCTGGAGGATTTTGAAGAATTTGAATGGTCAAATTTGGTATACGGGAAGTTTGCTCCTTTTGCTCTAAACCTTTGCTCTCCAACTCAAATGGTAAAAATGGTGAGTCCAAAATCCCTTTTATAAGTTTTGAAAATGAAAATAAAAATAAAAATTTTATTTTGTTTGGCCTCATGTGACTTTTAACTTGGGAGCTTGGAATGTCGAGAATGGTTTGTTTTTCAGGACATTTTGGACGTTTTTCGACTGTCTCGAGACAGTTCCATGACTGCTGACCCGTCATGGCAGGTATCATTTTCTCACTGGCATATAGGTTAGCAACACCATTTTTCTATTGCATCATGCATACTAGCCTCCATCTGTCGATACATCTGCCATAGGGTTGATCCCATCGTGTTATGGTTCGTCCATCTTCACTCACCGATTTTAAAATCATGACATGATGGTAGAGCCATCCTTTACATGGGCATCGTAGTTAGCACCTCACTGACATTTGTTGCCCATGCGGCTCCAATTTGAGTAGGCTCGGGAGTCCTCTGTAGTCCCGCCATGACTTATGCGTTGAAGACTCATTCCTCTTAGCTTCTTCGCTTTGTTCTGGCCTTATACCCTAGAGGCTGCTTTGTGTTGAGTTGTACTACTGCATTGCATGTTGACCACTTGCACCTTTTGGCCTAGAGCCGGCTTCACTTGGACTCGTGTTTAAGCCAAATTTTGACCATGTCGACTAAAAAATCAACCTTGCATACCTTTGACTTCTGCAACTTGACGCACCTTGACCCGTGGAAGGAACACACCTTTAAGTGTCACTGACCAATTTTCACTTCCCTGCATTGAGCATAGGAATGTTCCATTCCTAGGAACTAGATCATCTATTTCACCGACACTCGTTCTTTCCACTATACCATAGCATTCTTTTATTCTTTTTCGAGCTTAACAGAAAAAGACAAAAAAATTAAATATTCCAAAAAGAGCGGGAACAGGACAGTATTTCCATTTATTGTTGGGAGCTAGAGTCAGTCATGTCACCCTTTATCAAAGCACTCAAAACAAGTCTCCTCCATTTGGGCGGGATTTAGTTTGGCTTAGGTACGCCTTAACCTTGTTATTGAGTTAGTTCTCCCCCAATTGGTTATCTCTTCCAATCATATGGAGGGTTCGTTCATGCCTCCTGCATGACAAACTTATACAGAGTCATCATATGCTGCCATATAGTCACGTTGAGTCGTGCTTTTGTTCAAGGGAAGTTAGCCTGAGTCAGCCTCTCTGCGGTGTCTTTTGACTCATTTTTCAGTCGGCCATCCCTGTTTGTCAGTGTCATGTCTATTATCACATCAGCTATATTGGTCCTTTACTTGTGCCGGTTTGAGAAGGTCTCCATTGACTACTTGCTGGCGGGTCTAGTCCTTATCGATGACGACATCTTGCTCTGAGGACAGGCCTAGAGCTACACCCTGGCCCTATTTTCATTATTGATAGGTTACCTTGTGCTCAGCATCGATCAGTATCATGGGTCTTTGACTGAGTGGTTTCCCTTGTGTTTGACATCAGCTTACATTATCACACATTGGGATTCGTGCAGTACCTTGGTTTCCATTTGACCCTATTGGTGGATACCTCGCCTCTGTGTCATCTTTCACTATTGGTTGGTTCAGAGGGTTTCTGTTGTGCACTGGCCACATCTTGTGTACACCGGAAATGTACTTTGGTTGGGTTACTACATCTCTTTCATCTGATTCCTTCCACATTATTGGCCTACGGGTTACACTCGCGCTAGATTGATGAATGATGCCTTAATGCCTTGCTTCTAGCAGATCTTTCCCTATCGACTCCGACTCATTGCTCTGGGGCAAAGATCTAGAGTCCATTTGGCAGTACCTTGGGGTTTACAATCATTAGTGGCAGATCCTTTGCTATCGACAGTGGGAAACCATCATTGTCTCCTGATCGATAGATTCTCACAGTTGTTCGACTCCAGCTCATTTATTTTCACTTGTTGGATTGTACTGGGTACCTTGACACCCATTGTAATTATCGATGAGTAGTCTCGCGTTTGTTAACGGTATACATCAATGACCGATAATCAAACGATTTCTCACATGGTCAACTTCAGATCATTTATTCCCATGGTGTAGAAATGTACCATGGTGGTCGGTGAAGACCTCGGGCTATATCAACATTTATTGGTTCACTTGACAATTCCTCCTATTGTTGCTAGTTGATACCACTCCTCCTTATATGTTGCAGTCAGTCATGGTGACATTCTATATGCTGGCACCTGAGTTTGCAGTGTAGTACCATCCTTTTCCATCATGTTCAGTTGGTACCTTTTGGGGATTAGTCTTTGATATCAGTGATCCATTGTATTTTTCAGCATCATTGACAGTCTTATATGTGATATTTAGACATGTACTTGTTCGATCATGATCAGATGATCCATTATGTATTTTCCAGTCATTTATACTTGTATACTTAGTGGATCCGCTTGTACTTGATATGCAGACATACTTTGCTTTCTCTGAGCCTGGGTATGCCTGCCTCAAACAGTGTTTCTTTCTGATCTCCTTTTGTGGCTTGGCAGGCTGAATTCTGGTGCAGTCCTCCTCATTTTTGACAGATTTCCTTCCCATGTACTTGCTTAATACATTTCGGCCATCATGTACCCCTTTTGACCTCATATATTACGGGGCATTTGTTATAGCTCCAAATCTCACTATTATTGTTTGTGATGCTGCACTCATGGCCTAGGGCAACCCCTCCTTCCAGACCTGGTCCAAGATTTAAAAAACAATGTTTTATCCCTTATACGTGACATTGCCCTGAGTTAAACGCGTGTATATGCAGGTAGGCATATACCCAACCCGCGTATATGTATTAAAACACTTAAAAAAATATAAAACTCCTTAATTTCGGGTGGAGATCATGGGTTTTACCTGCTGATCACCTGTTAGTGCCCGTGGCCCAGCTGTTCCCAACCAACTCCCAACTAAAAAACTACTTTGGGAGAGGTATAAAAAGACCTCAAAGGGAAGGCCTAAGGGAGGAGAGAGGAGAGAGAAAGGTTATTATACTGAGATTTTTCCCCTGACCAGGTCTAAAGACCCTTGTGCCTTCTGCACTTTTCCCATTTGTATAGGAAACCCTTGTTTCCTTGTGTGTTGATGTTCATCCACTACTTATGACATCATGGAGTAAGTCATGGAAGGAGTTTGCTAAAGGCTTGAGGCTGGACGGATCCGGAAGGGAGCTTTGCTTGGAGCCTGCGAAAGGTGACTCAGGTGAAATTATTCCTTTTATGCATTTTATTTGTCTATAATTAAAGAAACACGTCTTGGTTCCTGATATAAACCTTCTTTATGTTTATGATATTCATGTTGGAATTCATATGTGAATGGTTGTTTAAAGTTCATAACTAACTACCTTTCTTTATAACATGAAGATGGTTTCTTTATAAGTTTTTGTCCATATACTGCTGTGTTCTTTGGAATTGGTTGTTTTGCAGGACAAAGGAGCAAAAGGAACTTGAAGAAGGGTTTGGACCCTAAAGGACCTTCTCAAACGTAGGACCTGAGGTACGCCCCCTCTTATTATAGAATTTTCTTATAATAGCATAATGGCTGTGTGAATTTTCTTAGGGTTTTCTCCCTCTCCTTAGGAGTTGTTTTCGGCGGTTGGTCCCTTTGTTCCTGGGATTTTTTCCCCTTTATTCCTAGCATCCCTAGAGCTTTAGTTTAGTTAGTCCTATTATTATGCGTTGTATGAGTTATTAATAGGTTATTAATTAATTTTGGGCCAATGAATGTATTATCCTTATTTCCTTTAGGGTTTCATTTAAACATAAATATTATAATTAGAATATTGATATTCATGAAATAGTTAAATTAGATTTTCATAATTTCAATTATAGATATATATATATTTAACTACTACTATACCTTTAGAATTGAAATAATAATTACTATCCTATAACATACTATTAGTATCTTTTACCTGATTTCATGTATTTGTTTAATAATTAATTTAATTTAATTTATTAATTATTTATTTTATTTATTTTTATTTATTTTTATTTTTTACGCTTTATATGTAATAATATATTTACACTAATTAACATGGTTATTTTTAATAATATGAAATTGATGAATAATATTAAATAATTATAGATTACTTAATAAATATAAATTATAAATTAATTATAAAATTATATCTTGATAGAGGATATAATTTATTAATTTAGCTTCAAATGGACCTTAGATTTAAATGATAAATAAATAGTATTATTAAATAAATATATGATGTACCAATAATATTAATTTAGTTTGAGTTAGTTCGTTTTTTGTACATATATATACATTTATTAATAAACAAGTACATTAACAAATAATACTTTAGTTATAGAATTTACCTAATTTAACTAATTTCTAAATGAATTAATAGTAATGTTAATATACAAGAATTATTTATTGTTTGACTAGGTTATTTTTATAATAATATTATTTGGAATACTAAATTATTAAAATAAATATAGATTATTTAATAAATATAATTTTTAAATTAATTATAAAATTATTGTCTTGATAGAAGATATAATTTAATGGACCATTAGATTTAAATGATAAATAAGAATTTATTTTAAATAAATATATGATGTACATATGATATTATTTTAATTTGAATTAGTTCGTTTTTGGATATATATATATATACATTTAGTAATATACAAGTACATTTAGTTAAATTAACAAATGAATACTTTTATTATATGATTTACCTAATTTAACTAATTTCTAAGAATAATAATAATTAAATATAACAAGAATATTATTGGTTTGACTCGGGTCATTAGGTCATAATTAGCCGTTGGCAATATAGCCGTTGGAGTCTCTGCACATACTATTTAACAAGCTAAGCTGGATTGGTTCTTCAACTTGTCCTAAAGATGAACCACACTGGTTGGTTCGAAACGCGTCGACAAAAGATTGTTTATGTGATTTCCCCGAAAATTCTCTAAACAATATTATGGATCACAGAAGTCTAAATTCCTTACACATTAACTTTCTTAAGGTAAATAATATTAATATTAATAAATAATATTAAATTAGGCTGATTAGTCTCCACGGCACTGGAATTCGTAGTCTCCACCCTATAGTCCACGCATCAATTTCGCACCTAATCCTCACCGAGTTCATGAATGCCGAATGGAAATAATGGATGGAATGAAGGACAATGTATTTCATCCTTTTGCTAAATGAACTTAAGCAAACATTATATTTTCATCGTTCCGGATCGAGCTGAAAACAGTTACGATTCCAAAACTGTTCTATCGCTTAATAAGTCCAATAACATATCGCTTAGCACCAAATTGAAACGTAACATTCTTTCGCTCACGCTGGTCACATCATGAATATAAATCTATGTTTCTTAATATAAAAATTTGTAAACCAAATGCGAAGCCCATGGACACAATCGCCACGTGTCAAAAGAAAAAATGGTAACTAGATAACTTCAAGAAAGACCGTGACTCACCAGGGATGGAATTTGACGGGCATTTTGACCGTCATAAGGCATTTTGAACGTATTTGATGGTTAGAAATTTTTAAAGACCGTTTTTCCATACATGTTTGGAAAGGTTCAAAACGTATTTTTGATAGTTAACATTTTGCTCAAAACGTCATTAATACCCATTGAAAGAAGCCGAAGCAAAAGTAGTACACTGAGTTTCCAGGAATTTGTTCTCCTCGATATGGCCACCTGTCTAGCTTCCAGCAAGCCATCCTGTAACGTTCGTATCTCACCTTTCCGCGACTTCTGTTTGGTGTGTGTTTTTGTCATGGTCCTATTGTTAGCCACCCTGTAACGTTCGTATCTCACCTTTCCACAACTTCTGTTTGGTGTATGTTTTTGTCATGGTCCTATTGTAAGTGATAATTCTTGTGTGTGAATAATTTTACATCCACATCATACATCACATCATACATCATGCTTCAAATTAAGCTTGGTTCAAAGAAATTTTGAAATCTTGGGAAAGGCGGCTAGGAAAATTTGAAGTAGATCTTCCTTGCTTTTATCTTTGTTTTCGCACATTATTTTGTCATTTAAATTGCACAACAGGATTTTGGTGGATTTTTGGTTCGCATGTTTTGTTGCTTTTGGCCGATGTAATGCAAATTAGTCTGAGGAGCACTGTTTTTGGGCTTTTAGTGGATGGCTTTCAGTGGATGTTGGGTTTAAAAAGAAAGTCATTTATTTGAATATTTGTGTTTTCAAGTAGTAATGAATAATTGATTGTGTGGAGGTAATGAATAATTGATTGTGTGGAGGTGCATTTCAAGTAAGATTTTCATTTTTGTGTTGTTAGGTAATATTTGGAGCATAAGTCAATTTTGATTATATTTAAATTAAAATATTTATATGAATAATAATGAGAATTGGTGTTTTTTAATTAGAATTTCAAGCAAGTTTGTGATTTCTTGTTATTTAAAATAAATTTTGAATGCATAATTGGATAATGTCATAAATTATCTTTGAATTTGCATGGAACTTAATCTTATTAGGCATCTAAATATTCATGTGGCATAATGTAAATTGTTGGCTTTAAATGATAATTTAAATATATGAAATGGATAACCATCAAGCGTTTTACCTTGCACTGATACTTTAAATGAGCAAATTTCAAATGTTCAACACTTTTTATTGAAACCTCCACAATTGAGTTTTTTCAAATTTTGGTTTTTTTCCTTACGATAAATATATGAAAATTTTCAACATAATTATTCATTGAATGGTAATTTTTTAATCAAAACTTTATTAGTGAAGGGTTAATTTATTATGAGAACATCACTCTTCAAGGGCAAAATTTTTAATATAACGTTTCTTGATAGGAAGCATAAAGACCCAAAACATCAAAAAAAAATTGTATGACGGGTAAAGAGAAATCCAAATTCCTACCCTACTCACCTGTTTGAGAAGGTTGGAGAGGCCCACAATGTTCTAATATAACAAAATGTAAAGTTACACACTTAAGTGTAAAATGTCATTATTATATTTGTGGTATTCAGTGTTTCATTGATTTATTATTAGTTTTTTATTGACTAAAAAATTTAAAATCTATCCAACGCAATAAGATTTATTTCAAGTTATCTCAAATATGATTGGTTGAAATGTCTCCTCTCTTATTATGTTATGATGGCAAGAATTGACCTTATTATTAATTACTATGTACTCTATCACTAATTACTATTTACAATAAATACAAATAATTTGAAAAATCACATTATATATTAATTACTATGTACCATAAACACAAATGGTTTGTAATTAAATTCAAAAATTGCATTTTCTCATTGGTGTAAAGAATTGAATAGACAATTTTTATGAGTTTTATTTTTTAATTTACAAAAAAATAATTTAAAAAATATAAATTTGGAAAAAATATGTAAAAGTAACATGTGAACAATTTGTACAACTCTCATTATATCAATCTATACTCTAATGACATGACATGTGTACTATAATATGAGGATTATATAAATTATTAACTTGTTATCATTCTCTTCAATGTCAATTATATATGCATAAGATTTATTTGCCACAAAAATGTTTAATTATATTAAAAAATTAATAAAAAGAAGGTTAAACAAATATTTGTATAACTCATTTTACAATTTTATTATTGTTTGGAGTACATACAACAGATCATGACATTAAAATATTTTATTAAACTAAGCGGTAGGGTAGGGAACGCTAACTACCCAGCCTTGTTAGATTAAACAATATGTTTCAAAATTATCACAAAACTATGTGGTTGAGAAAGTTGCAAAATTAAAGTGCAAAATATCCCTATTAGATTAAGCCATATAAATATAATTCTTAAAATCAAATGGAAAATATCATACATGAGTTATAATAATTTTGAAAAACTTAAAAAGAAAAAACTAAAATAACATAAAATAAAAAATCAATACCATATTTATATTTGTTTTTTAAATATTGAAAAACATTGCAACATATCTGCCAACAATGTTATATTAAATTGTTAAATATTATATTTTAAATTGAATAATAAAAATAAAAATGGAATGTGTAAAATAAAATAAAGAAAAAAAACCGGAATCTAACATGATGATAATTATTAATAATATGATGTTTTAACTACCAAGAGGTGCATTCTAAGATGTGTGATTATGTTCTTATTCAACCATGCTTTTCACATGTGCTCTTTTTAAAATAAAAATTGAATATGTTATAAATAAAAAAAAAGTAATCTCTAATAAAAATAAAATAGAGATATATATTGAGTTTGTTTTAATTAAAACCATTATAAATATTAATAATGCTACTCTCAATATGTTTACTCGGTTAGTTGTTCCACGGAAAGGTAACCCAATGTGGAAGAAAAGATGTAATGTCCCATTATGTTTTGTTATGTTATGTGATGTAATGTTATGCATTGTCAATCCATAATTAAAATTAAAAAATATACAATTATTAATTATAGTTATTAATTATTAATGTTGGTTCTATAATTAAAATAAGAATTAAAAAATAAAATTGGAGAGTTCTTGTCGTTTCATATGACCATGCCACACATATAAATAACTAATAGGTAAGGTAAGTTTGAACATAGCTCAAAATATTTGATTCTTCCAAGTTTTTGGACCTACATTTATAGATATTATAGTCCATAATGAAGACTTAGTAATTAATATTAAAATATAGAAAAAATATTTCACTTTCTCTATGGAAGCTACAAATAAAATATATCTATGTTAAATTTTAATAGAGATAATGAAATTAAAAATATATATAGCTTATACTCTTTTTCTAAATGTTTCAACATAAAACTTAAATATCCATGTTATGTAATATATTTCAATATGAATTTGAGTGTATATAGAAATAATGTGTGTGTTCATCATAGGAAAATATTTCAATTTCTAGAATAAATAAAATATCTTAACATGTATGGTTAGGCAATATTGAAATCTATTTAAGGCAAAATTAATAATGGAAAAATATAAACATTTCAAGTAGATATTTTGAGATTGAAAAAGTTTGAAATTTTAAGCCATGTAGTCTACACAATCCAAATGTTCAAAAAAACTTTAAAGACATTTTTAATATATATATATATATATATATATATATATAATATATATATATATATATATATATATATATATCCATTTAACATGAGAGATATTAAATCTCTTGACATACAAACTTCTATTTAAGTTTTGCATTTAAAAAAAAGGTTTGCCTATCAAAATACTTAATCCTCTCAACACATGGTAGATCTAAGATACATCTACATTAATAATATATACTTTTTTATTTTTTTAAGTTCATATTCTACCTTTTCTATTATAAATCTTATACTAATATGTAAGCATGACATGTATATAGAAAAATTAAAGAGATATTTTGGTAAATCATAAATGTAATTTTGTAATTTAAAGTTGTCTCATTTTTACAATGATATTTCTTATTGGTTTCTTACTGGTTAATTTTGTTATTGAAGCAAATGAAAATTAGGACCATGAAATCTCAAATTTTGTGCAAGAGAATGAAAACTAGATGAATATACACATTTTTGAGAAAAAAGTCTAGGCAGTAATCACATATTTCCAGTCTTTTTTCTCAATTATCAAATATGGATCATAGAAACTTGAATTCCAATATACACATCTTCTTTGTTATTAAGAAAAACAATTATTGTATGGCGTTGTAGTCCCTTCCACTCTAAGTGGAAATTATGTTCTTAAAAAAATTGCAAATTGATAAATGTAATGGAAAAAATAATTTGCTACTAGGGGGCAAGGACTTACATGAAATTTGGTGGGTAGTAACCATTGCATGTTTACATTATTACTCCTACTTATTAAAGTGATCAAGAACACATAATAATGATGGGTAATTACTCTTAGTAAATATGCTTAATTACATTTTGTTCCTATCTGGTTTTTATGCAATACTTTCTTAAATTATGGTGGAAAATAACTGTTAATGAATATGTTATTTAAGTGGGTATGAGTTATTTTCAAGAATTTTTATCTGCATAGATATCTAAAAATAATGGCATGAATATTGCAACTACATCCATGTAGAAAAAAATCTGAGGTAATTATCCACATGCCATTGTATTGTACATAGATTACAATAACACTTTCAAGTTATGTTGCAATCAAATGTTTGCAAAATAAATTTTTTAATAATATTTTTTTTCGAAGTTAAACATTATAACCTGCATTGGTTAATGTTGAACTAATTATAGTCAAGGGACAAGTCACTTGCTAAAATCTATACCCAAACCTCTCCAATCATGGTCAATCATAACCAATGAGATAAACACAAAAGTGAAACATAGATGGAACTTAGAATGAATTTTCATGACTACCTATGCACTAAAGTGGTACACGACATACCAGGACAAAAGTGAAAAAGGATGTGGAAAAGGGAAACGACAATGAATGACTAATCAAATAGCATAATGATAACATGAAATTTATCTTACAAAATATATTGTAGAGGGAAAGTGCAAGGGCAAGGAAAGAAAATCTTAAACATAATGTTAAATTACATAATCATTATAAGTATCTCTAAATATTAATCTCTAAATATTATGTAGTATTTTCGGATATCCTTAAGCAAATATTTATAACTGTTAATGATACAAAACTTTGAGCAAATAAGGAAACCAAAATATCTATCTCTCGCCAATTCAAATTCCCATGCTCAAAGGATATCTTGATGGGAATCATAGATACATTGAAACATAAACACATACTAAAACTAAAAAAAATACATCATACACATCACATGCCTATTAGTGTTGTAGCTACTACAACCACCCTCCAAAATTCTTCCTATGCTTCGATTTTGGAGCCTTCTTTCCTATCCACAAGTGCTAATATTGCAGGTCATCATGCTTTGATTTAGACTTATCTTTCTCATCGGTTCTGGTTCTTGCTTGTTTTCACAGGTAACTGCTTTTTCTAACTCACAAGTTGATCTCCCAACTTTGTCTCGAAGCAGTTCTGGGCTTGCCTCCTGAAACTACACAATCCTTGAGGGAAAGAGGCCTTGATGATGGGAGTTGTTTAATTCAGATTAACATTCATCCTTGACCTCAAAATTTGTGCATTTAAGGAAGGAAGCCCAACATTGAGCCCATAAACTAGGTAATCCCTCACTATGCTCAGAAGTTGCGCAGTGCACTAATCCAAAAATTTTCCCAATTCCCTGGAACTGCGCAGTCTTTACCGACAATGTGTATGGAAAGTTTCCCCAAAAAAGGCAAAAGAATAAAAAATCATCCATAATAAATAGGGATCTAGTTTTATTACACTGAAGGAGGAACTTTCGCTATTTTTGAAAACTTCCGCCAAGTGTCACTTTTTCCTTGATTTTAGGCATGCACGTCATAAAGCTTAATTTTCTCAAATATATTTAATCAATGCCTCTAGAGCTCATATTCACATTATATCTTGGAGTTATAGCATTCCCAAGGAGATCTATGAGCCTTTGGTGCAATCTTCGTTGCTTTTTTGGGTGAGTTTTTTTGTTTGTTGTCTTTTGCCACTTTTTATGTTTCTTTTTGTCATTTCTCTTGTGTGATTGTTGTTTTACTTATTTATCTCCATAGTTGTTGGCTTTTTGACTTTTTCTAACTGGTAGAAGTGTTTTTTTAAGTTTTTATTTTCCTTCCACAACTGTCGGATTTGTTTTCTTGTTTTTGCACCTATGGCCACCATTATGGCAACTCTTCTCACATACTTGATTTTCCTTATGTTTAATTAATTGTTTCACTTGATCGACATTGATTTACTTATACTTAGTCAGTTTTTCACTCAACCTCACAACATCACTCACTTCTGCTCTTTTTTCACACTTCCACCAAGCATATCTACACTTTCTTTGACTAGATCTTGCCTTGTCCAGCTGGGCACTGCAAAATATTAACGCTAAAAACACAAGTTTGACCTATAGAACCGTGCACTAAACAATATAGGGTGGCCCAACTGCGCATTGTGTAGTTTGACTACTCAACCTATCACCTTGGCCCATAAGACTATGCAATGCTTAGACTCTCCGAGTCTTTATCCAAGTTGGGACTCCTGCATTGCACAGTCCCAAGCCTCTAGCTTTATCCTTGGCTGCTGGGACTGCGTGATGCATACTTCCCACAATCAGCCAGCTTCCCTTGTTGATAAAAACTATGCAATCCTCCTCTCTGGTTTCCGTGTTTGTTCCTTAATCATTCTTAGAAGGCAGATTTTCTTAAGCTAATGTTGTCTTGCCATAAGTGTCCTTTTTGTCCCACAGGTACCACACTTATGAAGTAGTTCTCTCCAGTAGTCATTGTTACCATGGCACCAAAGAGATCTACTTCAAAGGAGACCACTCTAAACAATATTAGGGAAGCAGTTGAGAAAACATCAGTAGACTTGCCAGTGTATTCAAGCACTCAACTATTTATAGAGAATGTGTCAACACTAACATGGAAACAGGTTAATAAATATCTTTCAGCAAAGAGCCTTGAGGCAGATCTAGAGGACCAACAGGTGTGTCTCAGTATCTCGCTATTAGGAATACGCAAGGTTGCATGCAGATATATATCCTTCCCATGTGCATATTTCATCAGTTGGATAGTCTCACAAAATGATGAGAAGACCAGGAAATTAAGTAGTGCCAACGAGAAAAATCTTGCCACCTTTCGGGTAAAATATTATTAGTGCGTGTATCACTTCCTCAAGGCAGTGAAACTTATAGACTCATTCTTCTATGCCACCAACAATTATGTGAACAAAAGAGACATTGTCAAAGGATGGGTGAAAGAGCCATCAAATTTTTGACAAACACCCACCCATTTATACGAGAAAAATTCCTTAAGGAATGCCTATGAGCTCTTGGTCATCTTAGCTTACAAGATCCATGGTCAATAGAGCACCAAGACGTTTCCTGAAGGGTGGGAAGTCGTTTAACTGGTCAGATCTGTTGGCACAATAGTTGAGAGCCCATGTAGCACAGGCTCAGAGACCTCTCGATGGTGAGTAAGTAAGGTTTTGTATGTTTTCATATTTACTGAATGCAATATGTGCACAACATCAGTTTCCTGACATGACCTAGACATGGACACCATTAGAACCTGCCATAAATATTTATTGTAAGTTGCATTGAGATTGCAAGCATTAAGGGGTAATGGAAGCTCTTACTAACGACTTCATCATCCCACTTTACAAGCTCATCTTTTAATAAGATCCACCTTGCATGCCACGAGGAGAATTGGAGGAAATAATAGACATCACAAATTTGTATGCCTCACTAGGTCGAACCTTCCTTAGAGTGCTGGATGGAGATAAGCCTTTGCATGTTTCACCTAGGTATGCCATAAAAAATATTGTCATGCAAGAAGTGTCATATCATCTCATCACAAGGTTGCCAACAAATTTGGACAGTAATAAGAAAGCACCATGACTCTTCCTTTGAAAATTGTATTATATGAGATAAATAACTTGAAGGTCACAGATACTGAGGGAATGGAGATAATCGGGTTTTCATTTGGTACTCGTGACTTTAATCCATAAGATCCTCATAAAAGTTGCAAAGACCATTGTGTGAAAATTTACTTTCAGTTGTTCAACAAGAAATTCCATTGGGTAGAAGAGGATCCATATAGGAATTCCTACAATGTCTCCAAAATCCATGAACCAGTCATTTTAGTAGGGACTTCATTGGCTTCTCCATAGACAACAACAATTCCGAATGAAACAAAAATAAAAGGCCAAAATCCATTGCAAGACAAGGGAAAGAGAGATTGATGACAATCGAGAGGGAGAATAAAGCTAGAAGATGAAATAAGACCCTATTATCATGAAAGTTTCTTTAGCAGTATAAGAAAAGAGGAAGCAAAGGATACAAAGATTGAAGCAGAGGAAGTGAGAGAAGCAGAGGTTGTAGGAAGAAAAATTGATGTTGTGGGAGGTAGAACAAAAACTGAAGGAAGAACATGAGTTTAGGAGGAGAGAATAAGAGGAGAAGCAGAAGCAGGGACAAGAGAAAACTCAAGGCACAATGAAAGAAGAAACAAAGCTAATATACGTTGAAGTGCATGAATAGAACCAGCCAACAGTTGAGGAGGGAGGTGAATAGGTGCAGGATCGGAGCTTGCTCAATAGATTGAGCACTTGATTAAAGTAACAAACATGGAGATGGAACAGGAGCCAAATAATGGAGATGTTGATCTAATTTCGAGCATACCAGAGGTCACCATTCAGTCTCCAACACCTCCAGCAACAGAGCCAACCCTGAGCAAGTAAGGGGATGTTGCTCCTCTTGATAATGATCCGATAATGGATGTATAAAATTGACGAGGCTCATCAATAGGTAAATTATATGGGCCTTAATGCCACTCTTGATCTTATAAAAATAAACGTTTCTCACATTTCTTTAAATATTTTATTATGTTCTTCTTAGTGAGAAGGGTAAAGGTTAGATGTTATGTCATGTGGCCTAATGTGCATTAATTGCAAGATTTGGCATTGTTTTTGGCTAATTTAAGTCCAGGAACTCGAAGTAGACAAGAAATAGGTATTTTAGGAGATTGGATCTCCCTCCTTAACTCCTCAATAACTTAAAGATTCCTCCACTAGATCTCATCATGTCGGAGTTACAAGCAGGCAAGCCCACTAAGGTTACTGGTAGCCAAGCAAGTGATAGTTGAAGACAAGTTAATCTTGAGTTTGGGAGCTAAGCCTCCCTAATTTTAAGGAATTTGTTGGTAGCCTTAGTTGTATGAATAGTAAGGCCCAGTGCCTCATTAGGGTTCGACCTTTTATGGTTGCTAATGGGCCTCTAAATTATACATAAATTAAGGCCCGTGGCTCTAAATTAAACATGAATTAAGGCCTATGACCATCCTTCAGCACATTGAACCTCTCTTTTTGCATTAGATAATTTATTTTTAACTTTAATATATTCATTATGAAGGTTTATGAATAAATGGATTTTTCTGCCTAATATTATTTATATTTGTGGAATATTATGAGAATATTGCGCAGATTATGAAGATTTGCAGGATGATATAATTTAGGGACTTGTTCCCTAATATAGGAAGACCAATAATAAATAATAAATCAACAAGATATGATGGAATTATGGCACATATTGTGGAACTCCAATGATTGAGAAAATCTAGGTATGTGTTCCACTCATCAAGGGACCAAATCAACTAATCAAGGGATTTTGGTGGGGAAAGCTTCCTTCATTCATGGGGAATTATTCCTATCATTTTGTATAAGTACCAAGTCAAATTTGCCTCTAGGAAATGATTGAGAAAATCTAGGAATGTGTTCCCTACCATTTAATGCAAATTCCTAGTATTGGGGACCAGATCCACTAATCAAGGGATTTTGGTGGAGAAGCTTCCTCCATTCATGGGGAGTGATTCATAATAATTTTGTATAATTACCAAGTCAAATTTTTCTCTAGGGGATATTTTTATTAGTGTTATTGTGGATAGAGCTTGTATATTTGCAGCTGCATTGTATTTTCTTGCAAGGATATAATTCTATTGATGAAAATAATGAAGATTGGTGTCATATTCAGCTTCTAAATCTTGTTCTCCTCCATAGGTCTCTGATTTTACCTAGGATTTATCATCCCAAGAGCCTCAAAGCCCTTTTATATCATTTTATTTCCTTCTTTTCTCTTCTTATTCACAGGCATCTCTAGTTTTTATTTCTTTCTATTTTTGCATTTAGCATTAATGATTTCTTGTTGTAGGATTTTTTTTCTTTTTTTTAAGTGTAGTTCACAGACACCCTGGTAACTGGGTGGCCACTACATCCACGGAAATATCTGAGCTTGATCAAGGGCATCAAGCCCTGCGGCCAACAGCTAGACCTAACCCCAAGGGCTTCGAGGAGAATTGACCCTATGAGCTCTTGAACGACGAGGCACTTATTTGATCAGTTGAGTGAACCCTTGGGACTAGGATTGAGTTAAATGGATGTAGTTACTTTTGTAGGATCACAAGCACTATTTCATCCTTGTAAAATCTTTCGAAGTTCATAGTAATCATTGAGCTGCTTCGATCAGTCTTCTTATTCCCAAATATAGATTGTTGGACCTCCTCTTTAGAAAAGAACAATAAATTTCTTCTATTTTTTAGAGCATGCTAAAAAGCTTCAATCGAATTGGTTCCACTTGAATTAGATCATAAAGACATTATAGTTCATAAAAAAAAATTTTACCCCATTGCATTTGAACTTGATTTTGTTAGGCATTTTTTAGATTTACTAGCTCACTAGTTCTCGAATTTTTAGATTTTCGACTAGTAATGTTTTTTATTTTTTTGCATGGGTTAAAAAAGGTATTTTTTAGTGATTCCACTTGGAATAGGGAAATAATAGGTCCTAGTTAATAACAAAATTCGTCCCATCCAATTTGGATTTGGTTTTCTTGGTCATTAAACCATCACCAATTTCATCATTTCACAAGGAAATTTCTCCAATTCTTTTGAGCAAAGCCATCCGTCTACCAACTTTCGTTTTGAGTTATGAAGTGGTCCTAGGAACTCCCTTTCCTAAGTCCATCCACGAAACACCTTACCTAAGCTTTCCATCACCTTCAACATCCATCCTTTTTCTCTTGGCTGTATCCTCTAGGTTTTGAGGGGATCCTGTAGGGTTTTAGTACATCATGTAGGTTTTCCTGTAGTGGCCTGTTTTGAGGTCGAATTCAGAGAAAACCTACAAGATGCCACACAAGGTCACCTAAGGTTCTCTCAAGCCTTCAAACCATCCACCATCATCTCGAAGCCACTTTCCACATCACCAAAAGAGATTATCTTTCACACTCTCACATGAAAAAGTTAAAAAGAAAAACAATTTTATTTTATTCATTTACATGCACAGTCTTAGGGTCCTATAATAATAGGATTCATAATTTTGAATTGGTTATGGTTAGTCTTGTAATATTGTACATACTTTTTCTTTCTGCAAAATGTTTTCCCATATTAAAAATAAAAAATGTAAAGAGGTCAAGTCCTAAAAGAATAATCAAAGGACTAAAGGAAAGAAAAATATCAAAAAAGGTTTAAAATGTAAACCCCAAAAAGAGATAAAAATAGATTCTGAAAGTGTGCAAATTCAAATGCCACTCCTTTTTTACTTTACTTTAAAAAATAATATTTTGTGCAGCTTGTCAAAAATGCCACAATTCATGATGGTCAAATAGTTTAGTCTTGATTCATTGATGGTTTAAATCTCATGTTGATAGATACAAAATAAATATCTAGCCAACCTGTTTAATCTTGGTAGAGGAGTAGTTAGGTAGAGAATAATAATGAGATCATTAGTTTAATCTGAGCCATTGGACATTATAAGCTTAGAATTAGATAGTTTTCTTAACAAATAAAAATAAATGAAGGGTCGGCAAGCTCAAATGCACCCAATGAATGAATAGAAAAAGCTAGGGTAAATAAAAGGTAGGTAGAAGAAGTTTTGCAAGTGCACAAGGTTGCTAAGTCAATATTGACTTCATCATGATTAATCCTATGCTTCATGTGCAGGAGGAATTGTCAAAGAGAAAGGACATTAACTAAGGATTTTTTACTAATCTCCCCTCATTTCACTAGACCCCCACATACTTTGTTTATTAATTACCCGTTCCCTCTTCATTTCCCTTTGTAAAAACCCTTTCCCTTAATTTTGACCTTTTTTTCCCTTTGTTTCACACATTTACCTAGAAATTACCCTTTAAAAGTTATTCCCCCTTCCGAAAACCTCTTTCCCTAGTTTGAAACCCATTCCCATCACAAATAATACATTCCCCCCTTATTAATTTTATTTTTTCCCTTAAAAACCCACTAAAACCTTTATCCTAAGTTATTTCCTAAATTCCCACTTCATGTATCTAAAGTCCCCCACGTTATAATTCCCCGACACCCTTTAACTCACTAAACCTTGGTGTATAGTACAAACCTCTGTTTTATAACCCATGGTCCCTAGCCTTTATTAACACATTGCATATGTCTGGGGTTACTGTGGTTTGGTGGTTAATTGTAGTTGGTTGGTCTTGTTGGTCTTTGAAATACTTGTCCATGGTTTTCACTCTTATTTTCCTAAATTACTTTTTAATTAATTACATTTCACTGTAATTAAAACTTCGAGCCTCACCAACCACATCCCAACTCCATCCGTGCAACTCTGCCGCGCGATAGCCCTCTAATCTCCCACCTCTAGATCCAATGGCACATGTCCATATCACGAACTTTCATCATCCGGTAGTTAAAAGTCCAAAAGCACGAGAGATTCGCAGTTTTGGCTGAGCACTATTTCTCTACATCGTAACACCATGTTATATCGTGTGCTCGCGAAAAATACCACCCTCCACACAAAAGCACTGCGATCTGGCATAAAACCGCCTCCCACGTAAAATAAAACTACCCATTGTTTCTGTTAACACCTAATCCTTGTGATTGGGTGAATTTATGTAAATAGATAAATAAGAAATATGAACAGTCATCGGGAGATGAACTGAACAGTATCTCCCTCATGTATATAATGAAGACCTACCTGATGGAATACATCACACGAATTATTTTTTCCTTATGGAGTTACTGCTTGGCCTGACATGGTATTAAGCCAGCTCCCAAAATAGTTGAAACTCCCTTCTACCAATTACTCTCTATCCATTGTCCACGGCCCCTGTGCACTCTGCCTACCATAATTAACTCTAAATTATCTGACCTAATAGCCTCAGACCTAAAAATCCTCTAAATCGCTGAGTTGAATGCCCTTGAGGCCGTGATGCTACGTTGAATGGTCCGAGTAGCTATGCAGAGGAGTAGTGAAACACTTCTGGTGCATGAATCGATTCGATGACCATCTTCACTACATGAATAAAAGCCTTTATCTCCAAAAAAAGAAAAAAATAAAAAAATAAAAAAATCTGAAGATTTAGAGATCAGTTGGATGACTTGCAATCATGGTATTTACGCTGGTATGGCTATGCGTTGAAGTTTCTTTGGAAATCTGTTGAAGTTTCTAGCTATGCATTGAAGTTTTTTGGCCATACATTGGAATACAAGCATGGTGTTCACTGGTTTATGAAGGGAAAACGTTGAAGTTAATGGCATAAGTTGAAATATTTTACCACTGTATTAACGTTGTTTTAATATTGTATTAACACCGATGAATTAAGGCTATTTAGTATGGTATTTATGTTGATGTTAAATATTGTAAGTTAACGCTGCCTCCATCGCATGAATTGCGTCTTCCTCCATTGAATGATCCTCTGCCTTGGTAAAACTTTGTAATGATGTGGATGTGGGGTACGAGTGGTGTCTCTTGAGAGATCGAGCTGATTGTGAATGACGAGGAACACTGCTCCAGTTACTGTATATACCTCAGCTATATACACTGTTCTTGACACGGTTGTTCAGTTGCTTTTTGAAAACCGTGATGATCCTTCAAGATTTGTAATTATTTTTTATAAAGTCATGTAAAGGACTGTGACTGTTGTGATATATAGATGAAGTGATAAAGTATAATTTTATGCCCTGGTTAAATGATGGATTGCGTTGAATACTGAAAGTGCTATCCTTATTCCAAGTCGAGCAGTCAATGGGTTTTTTCTTTTTTTTTGCAATATTGAGTGTGCAGGCTAGTTAATCATTAATGCTTTTACCCATCGATCATTTGCAACTGTATTTCCTTGCAGGGATGACCAGGGTGGTAGGTAGGCAAAGAAATGTTCATCCATTTGCTTGCGAATAAAGGATATGTGGGTGCAGCATTATCAAAATAGATAAATACTCTATGTATTAGGAAATGTATTCAAATATGGGATGGGCTTTTGTATACTTGTGTATATATTCATGCACATGGTATTGGATTGATATGCAGTGAATTTAAGTTGGGAGAACATTGTTAGAACTCTGATATAAACCTTGTTGTATGTGTTGTAAAGCTTTGTGTCCAGCGCTACACATTTTTTTATATATATTTATGGTATATTTAGGCTGCCATATATATATACACAGTCACTCATATTTTGGCTGTCTCACCCATATATTCTATACTTTAATGCTATCCAGATGAATGCCAATTGACATTTGAATTTTTTGTCCCATCTTATTCTTTTCCCATTAAGAGTAAAAGTTTTGCAGCAGAATTTTTTTGTTATAGTATGCATTCAGTAGAAAGAGGTGGTCGAAGAAGAAGAGGAAGATATTTTAGAGGCAGGGGGGGCAGACACTCAAGGAGAAAAGGCAAACTTGCACTACATACGCTACAAAAGAAATGGATCACATGATGCCTCTACATGCAAGTTCACATGGGACGAAATTGAGCAGCAAAGAAACCAACATAAAGGTAAAACTTATGATACAGACAAAGGTAAAGCACCTGAATCCACTCACTATGTTGTGGCACAATGTAATATTGGAGTAAATGAAGATTTATTTAATGCTTCACTTGCTTCTTGGAAAAATGATTGGTTGCTTGATTCAGGAGCAACCTGCCACATGCCTCATAGAAAAGATTTTTTTGAACAATTTACTAACAATCTTGATGGAGTAGTATACTTTGCAGACCAAGCAAAAATCAAGCCATCAGGGCTTGGCACAATTAGGCTTAAACTGCCCAGTCTTCCAGACTTTCTTCTACATCATGTTCTATATCTCCCACAGCTCAAGAGAAACTTGTTGTCCTTGGTCCACATCCACCAGCAAGGTCACCCCATTCATATGTTTGATGGCAAGCTTGAGGTAAGAAAACCATCTGACCACTCACTTGTCATGAGGGGAATAGAAGAAGAAAGGCTTCTCAAGCTGCAAGGAACCTCTGCTCATTCACAACATTTCTCATACAATTCTCATTATGAAGAAGTTACACTTCCATCAACTTTATTATGGCATGCTAGATTTGGACATTTGAACTATGACAGCCTCCGCCTGTTAAAGAAAAATGGTGTTGCTGGTTTGCCCACAATTCCTAGTAAATTTAAGCAATATGATGGTTGTATTCTAGGAAAGCATAGCAAACAGCCTTTCATGATTCACATTCAAGAGCACATAGAAAAATTGAACTCATTCATTTAGATTTATGTGGTCCAATGCCTGTTCCTTCTGCAAATGGAAACAAATATATAATGACATTTATTGATGACTACACTAGAATGTGTTGGGTTTATTTATTGAAGAATAAATCTGACGCTTTTCAAACATTCAAGAATTTTCATAAATGGATTGAAAATGATGCACAATCTCATATTGGGTCTATTCGCACTAATAGTGGAAAAGAATACACATCAAATGCATTTGAAAACTATCTTCGCCAACATGGGATCAAACATCAAACAACTGTGCCTTATAATCCCCAACAGAATGGTGTAGCTGAAACAATGAATAGGACAATCTTAAATATGGAATGATCCATGCTCTTCTTCAAAAATGTAAAGATAACGTTTTGGGTTAATGTTGTTCTATGTGCTACATATATAAAGAATAGATGTCCATCTAATGCTATTAGAAACAAGACTCCATATCAAATGTGGTATGGACAAGTTCCTTCGATAAAGCATCTCAGGGTCTTTGGTTCCACCTATGATGCCTTGATATGAAAGGTACATAGAAACAAACTTGGTGCTAGAAGTTGTAAGTGTATCTTCCTGAGGTATTCAAACACCTCCAAAGCATACCGTCTCTATGACGAAGTCAATAAAAAGTTTGTTGTATCTAGAGATGTAATTTTTCTTGAATCATCCAAAACTGACAATGTTGTTGAGCGGCAACTTGATCGCCTGGATAGATTCGCAAATGAAAAATCATTTCAAGAATTTGATAACCAGATTCCACATCTTGAAGGGGGGATTCCTATACTAGATCAACATGTGGAATCTTCTTCTGAAGAACACTCTCCCCTGCATGAAACTCCAACAACGGATGAT
>APFE031342583.1:0-13234 GCA_000404065.3 Pinus taeda | reverse complement strand
GTGAGCTTCACGAGAGAAGTAGCAACACTAGAATTGATGATACTCTCCCATCATTCCGTGCAGTGAGCTTCACTAGAGAAATAACAACATAGCAACACCAGGTTTGATAATTTCCAAGTAGTTCGTTTTTTCAAATTTTTGAAATAATATTATTAGCAAGTTCCTCATACTTAACTTTTAGCTAAATATAATAGACATCTCTATCTCAATTTCAGATTCCAGACATCCCAAAGAGAACGAAACAAATCTCAATTACAAATTCCAGACATCCCAAAGAGAATGAAACAAAGTTAACTGTTGGCTTTGCTCCATGCCAGGATACCGACATATGAAAACTCAAAGAAATGCAATAATGTTTAAGAAATGTAATACTATTTGAGTTTAGATCAAATTTAAAAAGGAGAAGCTACTTAAAGCAAGCACCTTCATTTGGCTAAGTATCGTCGGGACTTGCACTTAGTCCAAATAACTTATTCTTGAGGGAATCCAACCTTAGCAGGTGGTAGCATGCCACCCAACAATGCATCAGCAAACAGATTCTTATGTTAATAAGAGGCATTCTAGTTTTATGTGGGGGAAGTTTTCTCTTAGTTTGTATGATAGCCTAAAAGGAGTTATTCACCATTGGATGTATCTCTTGAATCTTAATGGCATCAAATCTCTTTTAACGATAAAGACAAGCACATAAAATGTTGCAAATAAAAATGCAGAGTTGAACATACCTAGTTGCCATAGAAACAAGTTTGTTATTATTGCCCGGTATGCCTACATACAGAATGCCCAACACATACAATTGGCAAGAGACGGGATAAAAGCCTAATGCAAAGGTCCCATTCTTGGACATCCAAAACTTTTGCCCCTTCACTGAAATTATGGAATTGAGGGAAACCCGACCCATCGTCATCTCACCTTGAAATTGCAAGGAGGGTGGTATGAAGCAGGTTATCATGAACGTTATTAGGCTAAATATGAATACATCCCTGCTACTACTGAATCAGTAAATAATGATTCTAATAATAATGGCCTCTCTATCAATGCAATTCCCACTTCTGCTTCCTCCTCCACTGCCACATGTATCACTCAGTTTATACATGTATATATAAGAATCAAAACTAGAGTTTGAACTGATTCGGACAGCAATGTCCAATCTGATCCAAACTTTAATTCGAAAAGGTCGATTTTGAATTGCATTAAATTGGAAACAAGGATTTTGATTATTGGGCAGGAGGAGGGTTGTACCAGACATTATCTTGAATCACCCTCCATTGTCAAAGAAATGTGAAGTGGGGTCAGAGAGAGAAGCCCTCTTTCGGGATGGTGTGCATTCCTCCAACTGGTATAACGTTCGAGTTGTTGTTCGACCTGCAGTTCTGGGCATCCTCCACGGAATCGCAGGTGACAGAATAGACGCCTGGGAACTTGTTGGCAAAAATGGAGACCCCGACATCGTTTCCGCAAGCCACCAGTCCCTTGATTTCCGCTTGATTTTCACTGTGCTCGGCTTCGCTCACCCTTCTGTTGACTTCTTCCCCGACATTGTAGTACTTATTGGTGTCGATATCCTGAACCTCGATACCCTTTGATCGGAGGTGTTCGACAAAGGAATATTTGAGCGTGCAGCCGAAGTCATCATCTCATGCAATGAGCTTGAGAGGCTTATTGGCGTCAGTTCTTCCCATTTTCCTGGACCGCCAATGAGGAGGGTTTGGGAGGTTGGAAAATCAATGAAGGGAGTGATGGTAGTGTCGAATATAGAGGGAGGAGTAGGTGCACACAGGTGCATGCACGTGGATTTGGGATTGTGCTGCACCCAAGGGGTGTCCTGGAACTCCGGCCTACGACATTCCAATATTCTAAACCGCCTACAACATTCTTCACCGACGATCCAATAGCTAGAGATTATTTGATCGTCTAACAATCGATCTGAGGGCCCATAACGAGACACGGTGGCATGGAGGGGAGTTCATTTCAGAGGGAACCCCTTACGGCGTAAATAGATAAAAGTAAATATGATTATTGAATTTAGGCTTATGTGATCCATACCAATTTTTGAGAAGATTCTTCGGCGAAAATATGATTTTTTTTATTAATCAATTTAATTAAAAGAGTAGAAAGGGCACAACTTTTTTTGAGATAAAGCTCAATCTTTTTTTTATAGCTATTTTAAAATATTTGTGGAAATTAAAATATATCGCTCACTTCATAATTATAAATAACTAAATTAAAATATTAAAATCTTATTCTAAAATAAACATGACTATCATCATCATTACATCAAGCTCTCCCTAGACAAGTATGGGGATAGATTTCACTTAAAAACGTAAACGCTCAATATAAGTTTAAAATATAAAGAGGTCCAGGAACACTCAAAAAAGAGGTATGTTAGATAAATAAAAATACAGATAAACTAGAGGTATAGTAAATAAATAAAACCTCTTTTTATATTTATTCGAGATGTACGGTAAATAAATAAAAATATAAATAAACTCGAAATATGGTAAATAAATAAAACCTCTTTTTACATTTAATCCAAAATCTTCTTTATACTTACTAACATACAAAAAAGAGGTTTTATTTAAGTGAAGCCTATGGGTCAAATACCATGGAACATAATTATTAAGAGCATTGACAAAATACTATATTTATAAAAAGTATGGTAAATAAATAAATATAAAAGAGGTATAAAGAAGTATGGTAAACAAAGAAATATAAAAGAGGTATTGTAAATAAACAAAAATATATTAAATATGATTATAAATCAATATCTAATTATATATCAAGCTTTTGGACCAAATACCATGGTAAATAAAAAAGTTTTTTTTTTTTTTTTCACGCGTGGAAGGGATAAAGTCCCCGCTGAAAAATCAAATTTACATACATATTACACCTTATACAGTCACATCGTGCCACGTCAAAGCCGTCAAATCATATGGAATAAGCCAGTATCCACCAAAAAGCGCCAGCATCTGCTGTGCAGTAGGAATCAATCGTGGGCCGGGGTGCGTGTAAACGACTTCCCCGACCACTATAAACAAGAGATATGTTAAATAAATAAAACTTCTTTTTATATTTACTCCACCAACCTCTCTATCATACATATTTGTTTTGTTATAATCATAAACAAACATTATACAATTAAAGAAATTATAAACTTGATATGTTATGATTTATCTTTCTCTAATTTCTACAACTCACGAACTTTAGTCTCTCTAATTTTTCCAACTCACAAAAAAACCAAAAGGGTCTGCTATTATCCTTTTCAAAATTTTCCAATTTACTCAATTTGTTACCCACTCATAAAATCTATATCAAGATTCTCCCTTTTCTTTTTCCCACTCTGTCACGGCATCTCTGGTGACTTCTCACTCACCACCGTCCCAAGTCAATACATCCACTTCACTTACCTTTCTATTTCATTCATCGGTGCAGTCAATAGGGCAACTTCGTTCACCTTTCATTCCGCAATTTCCGCGTCTCCCGTTTTATACGGCGATTTCGGTTTCAACATTTTATCTCCCGTTTTATATGGCGATTTCGGTTTCTTTCCCTAGTTCTTCACATTTATCTCTTTTTTTTATTCTTATCATTAGAAGTTTGTTATAAAGTTGATATACTTACGAAAAGACCGGAAGTGTACGCACATTTATCCCTCTATTGTAGTCCTTTCCAACTTTTTTCCAATTTACTAGGAGTTTTTCAATCAAATTTGTTAAATATCAATTTGTTACCCACTCACAGCGTTTTTCTCAAGATGCTCCCTTTTATTTTTACCACTCGGTCACGGCATCTCTGCTGAATTTTCACTCACCACCTACCCAAGATGACCCGGAGTTAATAGGGAATAGGGAAAATTCATTGGATTCCCGGCGGAGGAATTGTCCGAGCCACAGTGAATAAGGCAAAATTCATTGGATTCAACGTGGAGGAATTGTCCGAGACTATCAAAAGTGATGTGATTTGAATCTGGGCAAAAAAATTTGTGCCACAGTGAATAAGGCAAAATTCATTGGATTCAACGTGGAGGAATTGTCCGAGACTGTCAAAAGTGATTTGAATATGGGCAAAAAAAATTGTAAAATCTTGTAGACTCCGTGTTTGAATCATGTTTTTGATGGTGGAAATGGATTCGGCACTATTAAAAGCTTTCGAGGCACCTAAAATCTTGAAGTTTGACAATTATAACTTGGATGTACAAAAATGATTGCCAAAATTTTTTAAAATATGGCCGGAATTTCCATAACTTTCAGAGCAAAAAAAATGTCTCCCAAGTCACCTAAAATAAATTTGACAACTATAACTTGGATTTACAAAAATCCTTGCCAAATTTTTTTAAAATATGGCTAGAATTTCCATAACTTTCAGAAAAAAAAACAGTGTCCCGAGGCACCTAAAATCTTTAAGTTTGACAATTATAACTTAGATTTACAAAAATCCTTGCCAAATTTTTTTAAAATATGGGCGTAACTTCCATAACTTTCAGAGCAAAAAAACAGTCTCATTAGACTATGGCAAATTCATTACACAATGTTGTAGCTTGGATCTACAAAAATCCTTGCCAATTTTTTTCAAAATATGGCCCGAATTTCCATAACTTTCAGAGTAAAAAAATAGTCTCATTAGACTATGGAAAATTCATTACGCAATGGTATAACTTGAATTTACATAAATCTTTAACTTTTTTCAAAATATGGCCAAAATTTCCATAACTTTTAAAGCAAAAAAAAGGTCTCATTAGACTATGACAAATTCATTACACAATGTTGTAACTTGAATTTACAAAAATCCTTGCCATTTTTTTCAAAATATGGCCGAAATTTGCGTAACTTAGCAAAAAACAGTGTCGTTACACTATGGAAAATTCATTACACAATGTTGTAACTTGGATTTACAAAAATCCTTGCCAAGTTTTTTCAAAATATGGCCTAAATTTCCATAACTTTCAGAACACCTTGCCAAGTTTTTTCAAAATATGGCCTAAATTTCCATAACTTTCAGAACAAAAAAGAAGTTTCGTTAGACCATGGAATTTTTTTTATAGAATTTATGTGTCTATCATTGAAAGACCACCAGGAGCTTCACCTTTTCTGTTTCTCTCGCTGCAAAAACTACTGCCATTAGATCAACAAGAGTCATTTCCGGGCCACAACCCCATTTATCTTCCCCTCTTATTGTCCACAACCCCATTTATGTTTCCTTATTATTATCTTTACAATTATCATTTCTTCAGTTTATCTCTCCTTACCAGTTTAGATCCATCTTAACTCCGATCTATCAAGAGCCCAAGAGGGATCATGTAACACCCCAAATTCCATTAAAAAAAACACTCAGAATTACTACTAATTACTTTACTTTGAATCTGGTAATTTTTTAGGCTAGTTAAGAACCCAATGAAATTTTGATACACTCTTAAAATAATATTTTATTATTTTTATGATTAATGTTTTAATCTTGAAAGGAAAACTCACAGGTAGACCCACAATATTTCCCAATTTCCAGACTATTGGGAAAGACAATTATTCTCTTACCACTTAGAGATTTAAAGGAAAATCTCGGAGAGGAGGAGGTTTCTCTTGTTCTTTTTGGCTGGAAGAAGTTTAGAGGAGGATACTCATTGGAGATAGGACACTGCCCTAAGAGTGAATTCCTGAGATGGTTAGTACAAGTGGAAGGCTTTAAGTGGAATAGAAGTGTAAATCCTGGCTAGGATAAGTGAAGCCCTGATGCAATTGAATTGACCAAAAAGACTATCAGACGAACTCTAGAAATTGGGAGAGCTCGGGGGGGACAGGACGTAATAGGTGTTCTCATTGGTAGGGAGGAGTGGTCTTCCTGAACCAGTTTTCGGAATGGATTATCAAGAGACAGATAAGTTCTGAAATTGACCTACTATTTATTTTTATATGTCTGTTTAAGAGGAGGTTTCTAACTAAATAATTATGAATAAGGAAAAGGTTTGGTATGCTCTGTTGGAAATATTTATTTGTCAACATTCAGTGAAGAAATGATGAAAGAATGGTTGTTAGGAACAATGATTCAAAGAATTGATTGTTTATTTGTACAAAATGTTTTCATAAAAGAAATATGTGATCAGGATAGTTACAAAAAACGAAAATGATTAAATATATTAAGAATTTGTTGTCTGAAATTACAATCAAGGTTAGGTGGTCACCCTGTAGAAGTAAGTAAGAAGAGGACAAAGAAACAATTGAACAAGTAATGTTCTATAATTAAACATCAAAACGGTAAATAATCTGTATAGTTGAAGCACTAGGTACCCTAGAGTGGTGATTAGTGACTAGGTTTCTGTAAATTGTGACTTTGATTAAGGAATCGTGTTAGTTCCCAAAGCTAGGCAGTTCACCGGCTACTAGTAACAGTCCCAAGACCTTTAAAAGGGTAAACAATCAAGACATACAAATATATGAACTGAAACCACTGCAAATAGTTGTAATTATTTCAGACATGCAACTTTAAATTCAAGACAGTAAACAAATGAACTTCATTCAATCGCTGGAAATTAATTACCAACAGGACAAGAAATGTGTATATTCAATTGAACACCTAAAGAGAAATATCGTAGTTACTATGGCAATATCTATCATCTTTCTCTTCTGTTGCGGAAGGATTGGACCTTAGTAATCAGACGACAAGGGATCTTTTTACAGTTAAAGGAATTTGTTAACAGAATCTATTAAAAACTAATGGAACTTTTAATAGAATGATTTTGGTGGCAAGATGTCGGGAAACTGGCTTATTTCAAGAACCTTTAGGACATGTAAGGGAAGAAAATTTATCACAGTTGGCAACGAAAAAGAAACAACAAAGTAGAACTTTCAAACATTTTTGTACAAGAATTTATATTCCCATGTCATATCTTGCAGAGAGGAAATTATCATTAATGTTTTACAGGATATTGTTGCATAGTTAACCTTTAAGAAAAACAACAATGTAAATAACGAGAACGATATCTAGTCCTAGAACGATAACCTTCGATCAGGTTACCATTAGATTAGAATAAGAGAAGAATATATTTGCAAAACAACGTTTAGAACATGTTATGGGCATTATGAATTTATTGTGTTATCATTCAGACTCACCAATTCTCTAGAAACCTTTATCAGTATGATGAATGGTGCCTTTCACCCTTATCCAGACAAATTTGTTTTAATATTTATTGATGATATTTTGATCTACTCCAAGAATTTGGAGAAACATAAAGAACACCTCCGTATGGTATTGCAAGTTTTGTGAGAGAATTCGTTGTACGCTAAATACAACAAATGTGATTTTTATAAAGACCAGATCCAATATCTAGGACATATTATCTCTTTAGAGGGTGTAGCTGTAGACCCTGAGAAGATTAGAACCATCATGGAATGGTCTGTAACCAAAAATATGGTAGATATTAGACCTTTCATGGGTTTGGCAGGTTACTACCAACGATTTATAAAGGAATTCTCCAAAATTGCTTATCCTATTACTGTAGAAATTTCACCGTAGATCACCTGATAATGCAATGTAACTAAAGAAAAATACTTGATCTACTTCTACAAACAAACTTGTGGAAGCTTAATCGATTTTGAGCAAGATCAAATAGAACACATATAACAGAGAATAAGATTCAATCACACATGAAACATAGAAGAATAAGCTGAGGAAAGCCTTAGCTAAAAAGCCCACTATTTATATTATCATAGAAGTGGAAATATCTCAGGATTACACAAAGCTTTAGCTCACAAGCTATCCAGCTCTCAGTACAATCCCTCACTGCTACTCATAGACATAATAGACAACACATATGCCTTCCTTCAGTCCTCCAAGCCTCCTATTTCCTTGCACAGTTTCTCCTGGTTCCTCTAGTTGCCACATGGGTGTAATAATTCCTCACACACTGCTCTGACCTCTGAAATAACTGTGCAATCCTGAAGGAGATAATTCCTTTTACATTGATGAGTTTCTTATATAGGAAAATTCCTCCAACTGATAGTACATTGTCCCTTCCTCTGATCTCAACTGGGTCTCTGACTGAACTGACATGCATGAGTTATTTATGAGAGAATATTCAGTTTTTTGGAGAGCAACAGTTACATGCATGCAAGCATTAACTAATTGAACTCACAATTAATTATACAAACTATTAAAACTAATCTAACTAGACTTAACTCAGTTAACTAAGCTAACTAATTACAACTCAAATACAACTCATCCGTATCTCCTTAATTAAGGGATAACTTCTTCAATAAAAGGGATAATTGTTGCATGTCTTCACATAGAGTTCATGTTTGATTTTCTCAAACCAATTAACTCAAGATGAATTAATTAATTATTTTTCAAACAGTTGGGGAGACTAAATTCGAATTTTAATTCTCAATTTTAATTCAGGGACTAATTAAAATTGGAATCTATCCCGAAATGCTATTTGTAGCAATGCTATTTTTAGCATTTTTGTTTTTTGCTATTTCCAACAAAGTTTGAGTATATCCTGAAATGCTATTTATAGCAATGCTATTTATATCAATGCTATTTTTAGCATTTCTTGTTGTCATTTTCAACACTCCTTCTCAACAAGAAAGACATTCAACTCGAACCTGATTTTGAACCTTTGGAATGTTCTGCATGCAACACTTCTCTCAAGTGTTGTTGCTCCAGCAACTCCAGACACAAAAAATATCCAACCTAAATCAAAATGATGCCTCTATCATCAAAGTCTCTGACTGTTATTGCCTCTGTTGACTAAAAAATCTGCACCTTTGTGCTCTTCAGTGTCTGACTGCTATAGTCTATGTCAATTTGATCTCTGACTGCATCAATCACACTGATTCCTCTTGCTGCATCCGTGTTGTTGTTGGTCCTGTCTCCCAACACTGCATCGGCTTTACACTTGCTCTCATCATGTTGCATCATGCTGCCTATTGCTACACAACAACTCAGTTACTGAGAAATAAGTAATTGATCTCCCAACTAACCTCCCTATTGGGCTAGAAACACCCTCTGATGTTGAAGCTCCCTCTGTCACTCCAGCCACATCTGTCTCTACCCACTCAGCCAGTCCTGCTACTCCTCGTCGAGGCTCCGTAGTAAGGTCTAATCAAAGAGGCTAGGTACCTCAAGGATCCTGCCTCTATTTTAGCCTTCTTGAGACTATCAATTCACATCGGCCCACCTCACACCTAGAGGTATGGATGCACGTGATCCCCCTGCCCACTTGGCTTGAAATTTCCCCCTACTCGAGGTCTTTGCATGAGTGGATGCCTCCACTTGGTCTCCTCTCGGCTTCACCAGTTGTGGCTACTCCACAACCTCTTGAAGCTGCTTCACCAATTATGGCTCCTCCACAATTGTCTGAGACTTCTCCTGTGGTTGCATGTTGAGAGATAATGTACTCTCCCTCTCAACCACTAAGTCTCCATCAGTTGCCTTGCTCCTTAAGGCTTTGCATGCATCTTGAACCTCAAGAGCATACAGGTTCTTGACTCGTGAACCGGTTTGCTTCACCTATCTCGTGGTGATGTGTCGAAGGAAAACCTTTACCTTACTGAAGACTACATCATAGCCTTTGTCTTCCAGCATTGCGATCGACACCAAATTTCTCTTTAGTCCTGGTACATACTTGACATCGGTCAAGGTAATGCGAGCTCCATGCTCCCTTTGAAAAACAACTGTGCCTACACCTGAGACACTATACTTTTCATCATTACCCATCGCTATGAGTATTTGGAGATCTTTCTCCTCCAAGGTACTGAACAAAATCTTGTCATCGGTCATGTTGAAAGAAGTTCCACTGTCAAGAAACCAACCACACCCCACCATGGATGAAACCATGCATGTGAAGAGGGTGAAATCCAGCTCGAACTATGAGGCCAATGCCTCACCTTCAGATCCTTCCTTGGATCCCATCTTGGATTTCTTCAGTGGACAATTTGTAGCAAAATAGCCCACCTCATGACAACGAAATCATCGCACTTTCGATTTGTCAAACTTCTTCCCACCATGGGAAGAACTGGATTTGGAATGAGAATCATTCTCCTTCCCCTTCTTCGCCTTACTCGCTAAGGTGCAGTTTTCTTCATCCTCCTTGGATGTAGAACCATCTCTGGTGTTTCTTTTTATCTCCTCCTGCATCAGATCCTACCAAAGTCATTCCCAATCTGGCAGTTTTTCTCTTCCATTAACCGAGTCTTGGTAGCTATGCCAGCTCTTAAGAAGACCAAGGAGCGCAACACTCACCATGTCATCATCGGCTGTCATGATCCCTACACTTCCAAGCTCATCCCTGTAGGTGGTGAGCTTGTTCAAATACGTAGAGATCGTGTCGCCCTTTTCACACTTGATTTTCTGAAGCTTGTCTTTCAGCTCTAGCTTCCTGTGATCGTTGTTGTTCTGATGTAGATCTTTCAATGTTTTCCACATCAAAAACGATGTCTCCTTCCCATGGAGACTCAAGACTATGTGGTCTCGAACTCCCTCTAGAAGGATTCTCCTTGCTCTAGCCACACATTTCTTCCATTCTACCAATTCTATAGCATTAGCCGTTGCGGGCTTGGAGACTTCTTGATCAATGAAATCCTTTAGACCGTTATACTCTAATACTGCTTCCATGCGATCCTTCCAGGCTATATAATTTGAACTGCCATCAAGAGCATATTCGAGTTTTAAACCATTAAACGCCATTGGTGAAAATGAGATGTGATAAGAACTCAATTTCTATATTCAAGAACCTCAAACTTCGAACTTCTCCCTTTTTGTATACAGTTCTCTCCTTTGATCACCTTTGCTCTGATACCATGTAGAAATTTCACCGTAGATCCCCTGATAATGCAATGTAACTAAAGCAAAATACTTGATCTACTTCTACAAACAAACTTGCGGAAGCTTAACTGATTTTAAGCAAGATCAAATAGAACACATATAACGGAGAAGGAGATTCAATCACACATGAAATACAAAAGAATACTCTGCGGAAAACCTAAGCTAAAAACCCCACTGTTTGTATTATCATAGAAGTGGAAATATCTCATGATTACACAAAGCTTTAGCTCACAAGCTATCTAGCTCTTTGTACAATCCCTCACTGTTGCTCATAGACAGAATAAACAACACATATTCCTTCCTTCAATCCTCCAAGCCTCCTATTTCCTTGCGCAGTTTCTCCTGGGTCCTCAAGCTGCCACCTGTGTGTAATAATTCCTCACACACTACTCTGACCTCTGAAATAACTGCGCAATCCTGAAGGAGATAATTCCTTTTGCATGGATGAATTTCCTGTATAGGAAGGTTCCTCCAATTGATAGTACAGTGTCCCTTCCTCTGATCTCAACTGGGTCTCTGACTGAACTGACATGCATGAGTTATTTATGAGAGAATATTCAGTTATATGAAGAGTAGCAGTTACATGCACGCAAGAATTAACTAACTGAACTCACAATTAATTCTACAAACTGTTAGAACTAATCTAACATAACTTAACTTAGTTAACTGAGCTAACTAATTACAACTCATCGTTATCTCCTTAATTAAGGGATAACTTCCTCAATCAAAGGGATAATTGTTGCATGTCTTCACATAGACTTCATGTTTGATTTTCTCCAACTAATTAACTCAAAATGAATTAATTAATTATTTTTCAAATAGCGGGTGAGACTAAATTTGAATTTGAATTCTCAATTTTAATTCAGTGACTAATTAAAATTAGAATCTATCCTGAAATGTTATTTATAGCAATGTTATTTTTAGCATTTCTAATTTTTGCTATTTCCAATAGTGTTGGAGTATATCCTGAAATACTATTTATAGCAATGTTATTTTTAGCATTTCTTCTTTCCATTTTCAACAATTACCTCTTTGCAGAAAAAGGGAAAAGCCTTTCGGTGGACAACTAAATGTCAGCGCAACTTTAAACTCTTGAAGCAGTTATTAACCACAACCCATGTACTGAAGGTAGCAGACCTTGAGAATGAATTTATTGTATGCATGGATGTTTGTCAAGAGGGAGTTGGTGGTGTGCTGATGCAGTAAGGAAAAGTGATAGCTTATAAATCATGTAACCTGAAGGATCATGAACAAAGGTATCCAGCGTATGATCTAAAGTTCATAGTAGTGGTGCATGCCCTGAAAATGTGGTGGCATTATTTATTAGGAAAAATGTTTCTCTTAATGATAGACCATAGCAGTTTAACAAGTTTCTTTAAAAAACCCAATTTAAACGCACGATGAGTAAGGTGGACTACCTTCCTAGGTGAATATGATTTCGACATCAAACATTTGAAAGGAAAGGAAAATCAGGTGGCGGATTCCTTAAGTAGAAAATTGCATCATGCATATGAAATATCATTCAGCCATATAGAAATTAATTTCTCAAATCAAATTAGAGAAGTTGTTATGAAAGACCCCGAATATGAATTCTTGTGGGAGTAAGCTAAGCAAATACATGATTCTGGAGGACAAACTAATTATGGAATAAATAAAGACCAGTTGTTGACTTTTACAGGGAGGATTTATATGCCAAATAAAAAAACTATTAGGCAGTATATGTAAGATGAATTTCAGAGGAGTCCATATATGGCACATCCGGACTATCAAAGATTATTTTCTACAATTAAAAAGGGTTATTTTTGGTTGGGTATGAGAAGAGATATCATAGAATACCTAGCTAAATGCTTAGAGTGTCAGTTGGTTAAGGCGGAACATTAGCATCTAGTTGTTCTGCTTCACCCACTTCCTATTCCCGAGTGGAAATGGGATACAATTATGTTGGATTTTATAATAAGTTTTCCTAGATTCAGGAAACAAAACAATTCCATCATGGTGGTGGTGGAAAAGTTAAGAAAAACAAATCATTTTATTCTTTTCAAATCCACTTATAAAACTGTAGAAATTGTTGATATATTCATGAAATAAAATTTTAGATTACATGGACTTCCTAAAGTAGTTTTGGAAAGCCTTATTTTATGGTTTAGGAACTGAAATTTAGTTTAGCACTGCATATCACACACAAACTCTTGGGTCCCTATAATACTAGTGATTACCCCATTACTATGGTAGTTGTACCCCTTATTAATATTGTTGTGCCCCTATTGCCCCCATATTGTTATTACTGTGCCCCATAGAATCCCTCTATTGTTATTTTTGTGGCTTTATATTATTATTATTAGGTCGGCTGGTTATATTGTGACTCCTTAGACTCCTATATATAGAAAGGAGGTTTTTTCATTTGAATCATCCAAGAATTGTTCAT
>APFE031342570.1:327741-342498 GCA_000404065.3 Pinus taeda | reverse complement strand
ACACCAGAGATGAAACTTAAACTCTGACAACCATATTTCTTGTGTACCAATATACCCCTCATCCCCAATCAAAACAACTACGTTGACTTGGCTTGGATGTGTGTTGACCGATCAAGAGCATGGCAGGTGCTACATCTTTCAATCAAGCTAGTGTAGAAACCATGATGATCTAAGAACTGAACAATAATTCTAGAGGAGTTAGAATTTATTTTCACGAAACAAGGTCCATTCAGAGTGATGGAGTTCTACCAGTGTGCTGCCAAGTGTTGTAGCCGCTACAATCACCCTCCAAAAATTTTCCTTAGCTTCATTTTTTATCCTCTCTACCAGCCATCCTTAGCAACATGTTTTTCATTGTCCAGGTATATATGCTTCAATTGAGTTTCAGTGGCTTATCAACTTGTGTTTTCTAGATTGTTTACCTTCAACCCGCAAGCTTACATCCCAGAAATTGGTCACTTTCTCGTTGTTGTGCTCACTTGGAAAATTGCACAGAACTGGAGGGGAAACAACCTTCCTCTCCATAATTACACATACCATCTAGGCATCTTGTTGCTCTCTAGAAATGCACAGAGCAAGCATGCAACCTTCCATATGAAAATTGCATAGAGTAGCCCATCACTGGGCTTGCTCTCAAAATTTGCACAATTCCGGCTGACATCTAGGGCTTCAGTCTAGAAATGGCACAGAGCTTGAGGGGCAGCTAGACCTACTTATCCAAGAAACTACGTAGAAGTCAGTACATGGCTTGTAGTCTGTTGCATGTACTCCCAAGTTGACTGGTTCCCTCTGGGACTGACCAATCTGGCTTTGCATGCATGGGTTGCTTTTCCCGAAAAAGAAAAAAAGCAAAAAGAAAAAAGAATCCATAGAGTTTAGGGATCCATTTTTATCAGCTGGGGGTTATATGCAAAAGTCGTTTTAGAAACCTATCGCCAAGTGTCGCTTTTTCCTAGATTTGTGGCATGTGCGTCATAAACCTCGATCTTATCAAAACTATTTATTCGACACTTCAAAGTTCATTCTTCAGTTCAATCTTGGAGCTCTCGCATTCCCCATCACTAGGAGCATTTGGTACACTCAACTAAGCTTTTTTCGAGTATGTCCTCTTTTCATGTCTTTTGTTGCTTTTCTGTAACTTTTTGTATTTTAGTTTGTGTGAGTGTCATTTTCTTGGTTGTTTTGAATTCTTGCTATTTTTTTAATGCATTTTATATTGAAGACACATTGTTTTGAGTTTTCCATTGCATCTTAGTGTTGTCGCATGCATGACACTGTTTTTGCACTAACAATCGTCGTTGCAGTGACTCGCTTCACCTACTTACTTGTTTTCCCGTTTACTGCATTAGGGGATTTTTGATGTCTAAAATGGGCCTCCTATGGAAATTATAAAATAATAGTGGAAATAATAAAATAAGATTATATTACATCATCAACTTTAGAAGGAAAAAATACAAAACTATTTTTTGAGCTCGTATTTTCAACTTATCTCTGTATGGGTTTACTCAAATTTCGAGCGGAAATACTCCTTGGATGCAGAATTTGATTCCTCATCTAAGGAGTACCCATGTTGCATACTTTATATGGAGCCTTCTACACGAAAAATGATAAATACATGAAAAATGTGATTGCTATTGCGTTTTTTCATGTATTTCTCATTTTTTGTGTAGTAGGGTCCATCGAAAGTATGCAACATGGGTACTCCTTGGATAAGGAATTAAATTTGGCATCCAATGAGTACTCCTTCTTGAAATTTGAGTAAAACATTAGGGAGATAATTTGAAAATACGAGTTGAAAAAGTAGTTTTATTTTATTATGTTTTAATCTTTGTACTTTTTTACTCCAAAAATTGTGAATCATCCCCCATGGTTGACATCATCATCTTGAATCTTATTGGTTCTTATAAAGTTTATTTTGGTTGTACATTTTCTTAGGAGGCTCATTTTAGACCTCAAAAATCCCCTAATGGAATCCTGCACTCACTGTTTGCATGTATGATCATTCACTCTTTTCCGCACTCAGCTTCGTACATGCATTCAACCTTTTCATGTTTTTAGTCACCCATTGGCGGGTCTGGGCTGCCTTGGCCCATACCTTGACTTGTTCGTCTTACACTGCACATTTCAGAGAGTGAAGGATCTTCCTTCTTCCTAGGAATTGTGCAGAGCTTGACCAACATTGACCTCCAGGCTTTCTCTATGTAATTCTGAGGGGTAGTGCCCTGTTGGCCCTTGAAATTGCCCAGATGTAGTTTGACTGAGTTGCAGTCAAGCCGATTGAAACTGCGCAGTGCACAATTTCAGTCCCCAGTAGGCTAATTTGGACTATGCTTTGCATAGTTCCACCAGTCAGTCAGCCTACTGATAATCCGAACTATGTTGTGTGCAATTCCGGTAGTCAGTCTCCCATCCTCCTAGTGATAATTGCATAAACCTTCCAGTCATTCACCCAGGTGTGTTGCATGTCAATCCTTAAGTTTCTTTTGGTTTTCGACTAACATATTTCTTTCCATGAGTGATGCTATGTCTTAGGTATCACAGATGTTCATTTGTCTCTTAGCAGTGTAGGTACAATGGCCTCCAAGAGAGTAGGGTCAAAGGAAATTGTTGAGGGTGCAATTGGAGATGCAGTCAAGCAATTGTCTATGATCTTGCCCATCTATGAAGACACTAATTTGTTCATAGACAAGGATATCAAGATGAATTAGAAGGACATCAATGATATATTTTTAGGCACATTTGAGGAGTATTTGGAAGACCATAGGGTCTATGTCAACATACACAAGTCTGGTTTGTACCAAATTGCATGCAGGTATCTTGCATTTCCATGCACGGACATGAGCCACTAGATTGTCTCGCATACTGATCTGAAGACGATGGTGTTGAGCAGTGTGAGGGGAACATAACTTGCTACCTTAAGGGCAAAGGACTTTCAGGATATGTATCACTTGCCTAGCTGGTGATCGCAATCAATACACCCTTCACAAAACCCAACATTAGTACAAACTCAAGAGACATCTTGAAGAGATGGGTAAGAGAGCCGTCTAAGTTCAAGATGACACCTAACCAAGTGTACAAGACAAGGATACTAAGGAAGGAATATTAGATCTTGGTCATCTTCAGATGTTGTTTATATAGGCAGGAGATCACAGAGACCTTCCCATAGAGTTGGGTGATTGTGTTGGACTAGTTGGAGAATGAAGGAAGACCTTTAAATTGATCTGACATGTTGGCTCCTAGGTTGAAGGAATAAGTAAGAAAATCCTGACATCCGCCCAAGGGTTAGCAGGCATATATTCTCATGTATGCTTACATACTTGATGCAATATGTGCCCGTCAACAATTCCCAGGCTTGGGTTGGGCATGGACAACTTTAGAGACCTCTATACACACTTATTGTAGGTTGTTCTTTGAATGCAACTTTTGCGGAGTTACCATCCAACTATCAGACCACTTTGTCACCCTGGTATACAGGATGATCTTTGAGCAGGAACCACCTTGCATGTCGCAGGAAGAGATGGAGGCATTGGTTGACATAGTAGATTGGTATGCCTCACCCCTTGGCACCTTCATCCGGATGTACAATGTGGAAAAGTCTCCGCATGTTTTACCAAAGTTTTCCATGGATAAGTTGGTCATGCAAGAAGTGTCATATCACATCTCGACAAGGTTGTTAGCAAGACTACATAGGAAGAATAATGAACCTTGGCTCACTCTTCCTTTGTCGATCGGGTTGTATGAGATCTAGAATCTCAAGCATGCTGAGGCCGAGATGGAGGAACTCAAGAGGTTCACCTTCGACACGAGAAGTTTCAATCTGTATGACTTGCATTACTTAGTGAAGGAACACTGTGCGAAAGTGTATCATCCTTGGATCCAACAGGCACATCATTGGCCTAAGAAAGACCCATGGAGATATTGCTACAACTTCCCCAGGCTCAATGAATCAGTCAGAATAGTTGTAGAATGGCTAGCAATGTGTTAGATCAGTTGGTGAACAGAGGAAGACCTTTCAACTGGTCTGACATGTTGGCTCTTAGGTTGAAGGAACAAGTAACAGAGGACCAGTATCCCCCCAAGGTTCAGGAGGCAAATATTTTCATGTCTGCTTAAATACTTGATGCAATCTATGCCCGTCAATAGTTCCCAAGCTTGGGTTGGTGATGGACACCTTTAGAGACCCCTATCCACAGTTATTGTAAGTTGTTCTCCGAATTTAGCTTCCTTGGAGTTATCATACATCTATCAGACCACTTCGTCACCTTGGTATACAGGATGAAATTTTAGCAAGATCCACCTTGGATGTTGCAGGTAGCGATGGAGGCATTGGTTGACATAGGATATTGGTATGGTTCACCCTGTAGCACCTTCATCCAGGTGTACAACACGGATAAGGCTCCACATGTTTTACCGAATTTTTCCATGGATAAGATGGTCATGCAGGAAGTATCATATCGTATCCTGATAGGGTTGTCAGCGAGATTGCATAGGAATAAGAAGGCACCTTAGCCCGCTCTTCCTTTATGGATTGTGTTGTATGATATCCATAATCTCAAGCATGTTGAGGCTAAGACAGAGGAATTCAAGAGGTTCTACTTTGGCACCAGCAGTTTCAATCCGTATGACCCGCATTGCTTAGTGAAGGAACATTGTGTGAGAGTGTATCATCCTTGGATCCACGGGGTGCGTCATTGGCCTCAGGAAGACTCATGGAGATATTTATACAACTTCCCCATGCTCAATGAACCAGTTAAAATAGTTGTAGAATGGATAGCAATGCAGAAGGCAACAACATCTTAGAGAGAAACATCATCAACAATAACAGAGGGCAGCAGACCTGCGGTTGACAAAGGCAAGAGGAAGGTTGTAGACAACACAAAGGTAGAGAAAAGCTACAAGTTCAAATAAGATCCACTTGTGTTGAAAGAAGCTTTGGAAATTGAGGTGAAGAGGTGATAGTGCAACAGGAGGATCACATAAAGGCAAAGGGAAAAGCAAAAGCTAGAGGAAGTAGAAACTGAGTTGTAGAAGTTGAAGCAACAACTCAGGGAAGAACAAGAGATGGGCAGAAGAGAGAAGGAAGCACAACAGGAACATGAACAACAAGGGGCACAACATGCACATGTTGATGAAACGACACCCATACAAGTTATTGATTCATCCAAACTAATAGCACATGGAAAACAAGGTGAGTAGTCGTAGGAGGAAGACTTTTCTCAAGAGATTAAATAGATGCTAGGGAAGATAGACACATATATGGTTTAGCCCGAGTTAGATCTAGACATTTACCTCATGCCCCAGAACCATGTGGTTAACCCATCGGCTTCACTAGATAGGGAAGTAAAGAAAGTCCCAAGTGATCAAGGAGACACAGAAATCCTTGAAAACAATCTGGAAGCAAAGATGCACAACATATATTTTGATGAGTCACAACATAGAGTTGTGTAGTCACGTAGAGTGCCCACTCCGAATGTCCATGCATCTCCTACATAGTTTGAAGAGCAAGTGATCGTGTCTGACGTGCGTAGACATCTAGCTGCATTGGCCGATGCTACAAGAGCTTATGCCAAAGCGACCATCTCAAGTGTTAGATTCTTGATAGCTAAGAATGAGCACATGCTTAAGGAGATACAAGCATCCAAGCAGGGAGAAGAGCAAGTCACAACATCCACCAGAGTAGAGTTGAAGAAAGTGATACTGGTTGAAGTATCATCTCTTGAGATAGTCATGCAGAAGCTATATTCCAAGTTTGTCACTGTGCATAAGTCAGTTTTCCATCTCAACGGTTGGCAACAACGTTGTGCTAGGAGAGCATACATCTTGTCAGATCTACACTGCTATTGATCACATGCAAATATGGACAATGAGGTACAAGGGAGCCCCATTTCACTTTCCAAAGATGATGAAACTAAGGGCAGTGGAGTTGAAGGCATGCATCTGGTGTCAGATTTGGAACTATGAGGAACTCCTGCAACTCATCACAAAATTACAAGCTTCACATGCATGAGTGTTCAAGAGCATGGATGTCATTATGCGCATGCATGCGATCCCATCCATTGGCACACTCACCAAGACGAAGGAAAATAACCAAGTTCGACTGGAGCTAGACATATACTTTGATCAGTTGATACGTATTGCCACCAACGCAGATTTGCAAATGAGTGCAGACGCTATGCACCAATATGTCATTGGTCCGACTGCACTCGAGACCATGATGTACATGCTATCTGACGAGTTGGAAAAAGGTGCCAAATCAGTGTACTAGGATGCAACAGAGGTAGGAGGTCGCTTTCAAAAGAATGTCACCATAGAGCACACAGATACCATAACAGGCTACCAAGCTTGGCATTAGTATGCCACCGTCGATCATCGAGAGGATGTTGAAGAGTTAGTCTTCCCACAACAATCCAATTCTTAGTGAAGTCTTGCATGGCTTACTCAAGCCTACTTTTGTCTCACATGGTACATGTGGAGATTGTAATGTAAACATGGTAAAAGTGAAGGACCGTGTAATTAGTAGAATGTGATAGTCATGTGTAAGTTGAAGAGTCATGAGGGTAGGTGAAGAGTCACAAAGGGGAATGTTAAGGGTCACCCCACCCTTTTCTATTTATAGAACCTCATAACTCACTATATTCTCTTTTGGGAGCCAAGCTTCCTCTAGGGATAACTTAGAGAAATAATGGAGTGTATTGTAAGGAGCCTTGACTTCTCCATAGTGTAGAGCTAGTAAATCTCTTTGGAGGAGCAGGTGATAGTGACTGTAATGTTCCACTCAGGGCTAGTGGAATTCAAGGTTGTATGTATGCTTGAATCTTTCACATTTTTAATATAACACAGCCAACACGTTTCATGCATATATTGTTATGTAGTTTGGCTATGCTAGTTACTCTAATGATGTATGTAGTTGTAATTTATGCATGTGTGTATGTAATATTCCATATGTGTTTGTATGAATCTTATCGAAGCGTGTTGTTGATATAATCCATCACTTTGGATCGTCGGCTATCCTGCTTTCCATCTTGTGATGTATGTATTCTCGTGTGTTCCCTTTCAAGCTGTGTGCTATCACAGGTTTCTAAGGGGCGCACTCTTCCCCCTTTCCGTGTGTTAGAGACTTTCATGCACCTTCCTTGACTTGCTGCAAGGTCACACCCTTGCTTTCAACAAGGACATCTTACTTACCTCTGCGCACAACCGCAGTCAAGGTGACACTGTACTAACCACTGCTGGGACTCCTACACCAAACGGTCTGAGGTCTAATTGGGAATTATTACCAGGGAGATCCCCTCACGTGTTTGTGGGTCCAACATCGTCAATAGGCTCATACAGTTTGATATTTTCCACATTCACCATGGAGGAAATGCACATAGATGAGGGTTGAAGTTTGTAGGAATTATCTCCCACCTTTTCCACTCTCTTAAAAGGACCTTATCTCAAAGACTTGATTTTCTTACCAAGACCCTATAATAGCCTATCCTTGTTCAATTGTAACCATACTATGTCTCCTACTCTAAATGAATTCTTAGTTCTATGTTGATCATGCATGGTCGTTCGCTTTGCCTATGATTTCTTTGGTGTATCTTGTACTTGCCAATGTATCTACCTAATTTTCTCAACATTTTTCCCCTTAATGCATTCCCTGTGAGATCTTATCTCACTCTTTGTTGTTGTCCATATACAACATCCAAAGGTGATTTTTAAAAATATCCAAAACAAGTCTCATATGGTGACTTAACAGTTGAAGTGTGGATTTATTTGTTGTAGGAGGGTTGTATAAACAAAATTTTCATCCTAGGTCTTCAGATGATTCGAACTATCACCTGTCAAAAGCTATACTAAAGTCCTACTAACTACTTTTGCTTTTCCATATGTCCGTGGCTGGAATGTTGTAGACCTCTTCAATTTTGTGTCCATCTTCTCATACTACGTTGTCTAAAATGCACTAAGAAATTCAATGTCCCTATTTAAAACAAAGCTTCTTCATATCCCAAAGTGCAACCAGACCTATTAAGAGAAAATTTTTGTTTATTCTTTCCCCATGATGGTATTTTTGTTGGGAATGAGAATAAACATCTTATTAAACCTGCCAACTACCATGAACATATAATCATGTGTGTTCCTAGCCTGGTTGTTGGTAAACCAACCAAAAATTCCATGGAAATTCTTTCCTAAGGACAAGTGGGTGTAGGTAAGGGATGATATAGACCTAAGTTCCTATTACTAATATTTTTGGTACAACAAATAATAAGTCCTCTAATGAGCCTAGCTATATCTTCTTACATCTTGGTCTAGTATACATACCCTACAAATTGGAAACTATCTTCCAAACAGCAAAATTCCCTACAACTTTGGAGGTGTGAGCCTCTCTAATCAACTGCAATTGTTCACTTAACACATATCTTTTCTAGCATGTAGGGTAACCCATTGTGAAGTTGATAATAAATTGTGTTGTCATCATCATACACATGAATCTGATTCTATATCTACTGATACACCTCCTTGAAGTAATCATCCTCTATATATGCCTCTTTGTATGCATCATGGATGAAAGGATTTATGTGTATCCGAGTTCCCAAACCTATGATTTTTGATGGGTGACCTTGAAAGCATGTCAATTGACTTACTTGTGTTGCCCTTCTTACACTTGATCAATAAATGAAGTTGATGTAAAACCTCATCCACTTGTAATGCCTGGTTTTTTGTAACTTATTCTTGGCTTGTGGACGCTATAGTGGCTAACATATTGTGTGGATGATGGTCTCTTTACCCATTACAAACTGTTTCCACTTTTTGACAACTTGTACTAGGGAATATAATTGTTTGTCATAGGAAGACTAGTTGACAATTTCCCCATTCAAAACTTTAGAATGGTAGCATATAGGCGTTCCTCCCTACATAATGAACACTACCATGGCATACCCACTTGCATTTGTCTCCACTTCGAAGGGTTATTTCAAGTTTGGTAATGCAAGAGATAGTAATTGACTTACTTTTTTTAAGCTCTTCAAAGGCCTTCTTTTAACCCTTCCCACGCTAGACACTATTTTTTTTCATTATTATGGTGTGGAGTGGTGAGGCTACTATTGAAAATGAAGCGATGAATTTTCTTACGTACTCTGCTACCCCCAAAAAACTCCTAACCTATGAAACATTTGCAAGCATTAGAAATTTCATGATGCCTTCATATTTAGGATCTATTGAACCTCCTCTCCACCAATCACATAGCCTAAGAACACCAAATATTGTTGTGTAAAATCACACTTCTTGAAATTTGCTAACAACTAGTGCTTCTTCAATCTTTCTAGTGCCTACATCAAATGTGAGATGTGCTATAACACCCTCCTCCCACATTCACCCAAGCAACCGGCCAACCGATGTAAACATGTGATGAGAGGCCACTATGATATGATTTGACCTCCTAAGTCACATTAAGGAAGTGGAATTGATGGAAGCACACCATACAGACATCCAACATCATCAACATAACCCTCAGAAGACAAGTCAGGCACTGAGACAACTTAACCTCGGGTCCCATTGTCATTTTAGGTCTCTTGTGCCATAGTCGTTCTCATGCTATGGGCAAGGAAGCGACTAGAAACCTAAAGTCACTCTCATAAACCTGCCTCCCAGCGCATGTGGACCAAAATTGTTAGTGTTGTGCCAGCGGCCCCAGTATTTAAGCCACCTTTTCAGGCTCAGAGCCCAGGAAACTGCCGATAAATGATCAATATCTTCAAATAAGTAAAGTAGCATGGAAATGAAAGTACTAAAGCAAATACTTATTCAAGGCCTTGACCAGATCCCTACTAGCCATGACAGGCATTTCGTTAAACATATCGTCGACATGTAATCTATAGGTATAAATAACAGAGTTAAGCGTATGGATCTCATACTTATCTGAGAATTGCTATGAACCATTGTTTCCTCATGCCATTTGCTACATTATCATATATTAGGTCATAGACACATTATCCTTTCACACACATGTAAAAACATGCAAAGAGCCATACATAACTACTGTCATAAAATGTGCATATAACCAACATAATAGGAACATAAATACAATAAACATGACAACCATCAAATCCATAAATACATCAGTACATTTACACATGAAAATCAAAGGAATGGATTTCTCATTAATGAATGCAATGAACCAACCAGAGATGGGACTACCACGTTCCACCCAACTGTAGAATGGCTGAGCCAAATCTCTCTTTAACCATTCACCCTTGTGCCATATTCTAAGCATGAATGTGGGATCTCATAGAACACATCAAGTAAAAGTCATCCAAGGCTCCCATAGGCCATCCACCTCAACCCATTAAACAATGATTCCACCTCACGGTCAGACATCACTAAAATTATCATCAGATTGGTCTCCATCCAAGCCTTCTAGGGATTCCAGAGCATTTGTCCAACCAAGGCTTCCAGAACTAGTAACTCAATCCACAACTTATACAGGCCTTCCAGAGCGTTTGTCCAACCAAGAATTCTAGGACTAGTAACTCAACCCACCAAGGGCTTCCAGAGCGTTTTTCCAACCAAGGCTTCGAGGACTAGTAACTCAACCCAAGCTGTTATAGGGCTTCCAGAGCATTTGTTCAGCTAGGGCATCCAAGAATAATTACTCAACCCAAGCTAAAGAAACACGAGAACCAACCAAAAATAAGAAATGAATGTAAAACCACAATCACCATTGCTATGTAGGAAATGCAAAGGATAGGCGATCCACTGTCAATCCAGGCAATTCTCAATGCCAATGACATATCACAACCAAGAAACCACATGCATATAACATAGTTATTGATCAAACGATAAAATGACCTAGTACCCATTTTTTTGAGGTAGCAAAAAATCACTCGATTTTGAAAAGTGGTGATTCAAAATAAACATTTTTTTTTGGAGCATATTTTTGGCACTTTAAATTTTCTGATGTATCAAATGTGAACATTTTTTTTTAATGTTAGTGATTTTCATGCTAATTTTGAAAAGTGTTAATGCAGCATCAACACATTTTTTTCAGAGGGCTTATTTTTGACACTTTAATTTTTTTTTTATGTATCTAATATGAATATTTTCTTTTGTTAGTGATTTACATCTTGATTTTCAAAGTGCTAATGAAATATCAACCTTTTTTGTTAGGGGCTTATTTTTACACTTTAATTTCCAAAATGTGTTAAGCGTATATATATATATTATATATATTATATATATATATAAGTTGATGATTTCATGTGTAATAAAACTAAAAATAAAATAAAAAAATGACCAAAAAATCAAAATAAAAAGAAGAAGAAGGAAAAAAAAAACCAATAAAAAGTAAAATAAGACCAAATTAATTTGTTAAAAGAAAACAAAAAACAATAAAAAAATATCAAAATATTCAAATATTAAAAAAAAAACACAAAAAAATACAAAAGAAAACAAATATTCAAAAAAACAAATAAAACACAAAAAAATACAAAAGAAAACAAATATTCAAAAAAACAAATAAAACACAAAAAATGATACAAAAGAAAACAATTTTCGAAATATTGAAAAAAAATAAAGAGTCAAAATTTTAAAAATAATAATAACAAGTAATCAAACATAAAATGAAAAACAGAAACATGACAAAAAAATATCAAATAAGAAAAGACAAACAAACTATAAAATGTAAAAAAATGAAAATTTATAGTAAAAAAAAAAAAAAAAAAATGGAAATATTTAAAAAATACAACACAATTTTAAGGAAAAATTTAATAAAAAACAATTTAAAAAAAAAAAAAAAATTAAAAAATAATTAAATGAAAAATAAATTAATATTAAAAAAAAATCTAAACATTAAATAAAAATTTAAAATGAAATTTAAAATCAATTAATCTTAAATAAAGATTATATATAAATCATTTAAAAAAAAGAAGAGAGAAAAAAGCGTTTAAACCCAGGCCTTCTTATTTTCAATATTATTATATTATTTTAATATTTAATTTTTTAATGATTTATATTTATATTTATTTATTTTTATTTAATGTTTTATTTTTTTATGATATTTAATTTTATATGTTTTATTTTCATTTTAATTTTTGTTATGTTTTTAAATTTTTAATTTTATGTTTTATTATGTTATTTATTTATTTAAAATTGTGTTTTTTATTGTTTTGCAAATAAATGTATTTGTATTAGTTTTGGGTGTTGTTTTAATTATTCGAATTATTATTTTTTTTTTTTTACAAGTTACTTTTGTTTTTTTTGTCTTTATTTTATTTATTTATTTTCTTTTGTTTTTTAAGTTTTTTTAGTCATAATTTTTTCCATAATGTTATCTTTGAAATATTTTGAAAACTTAAATTTTTTTTTGTAGTCATAATCTTTGGTTTTAATTCCATGGTTGAAAAATTGTCAATATTTTAATGCTTTTCTAAGTCATGAATATTTTCTCTTTAATGTTATGGTTGAAAACAATTATAAGCATTTTTTTTTCTAAAGTTTATGCTTGAAAATTGTTGGAAATTTAAAGATTTTCAGAGTCATGATATTTTATTTTTAACGTCAGAGTCATTGCATCATTCAAATTGAATTTCGACGGTGCAGCCAAAGGGAATCCGAGACCAGCGGGATATGGAGGAGTAACCCGAAACGACAGAGGAATCATCCAACATGTCTTCTTTGGCTCGATTGGAAACGACACCAATAATGTTGCAGAATTGGAAGGTCTTTGGAAAGGTATATGTGTAGCTAATCAACGGGGTTTCTATCCGCTGGTAGCAGAGTGAGACTCCCTGATCCTTATCAATGCAGCTATTCGAATACAAGAAGGAACACCAGCAACCAAAGTAGCTTCTAGCTGGAGACTGCTTAGCAGACTAGAAACATTGGAGGCAAGGCTCAGAAGCCCCAATAGCATTATCTTTCAGCATGTAAAACGATCCGCCAATAAGGTAGCCGATCGTCTAGCCAATCAAGGAGTCGATTTGAATAGTCACCCCTACTCAGGTAATCTCAATGACTCAACAGACATCCAACTACAACAAGATTGCCTCTCTCTGGCAAATCAGGATCTCCAACCCCCGGCTGCGGGTGTTTATTAGCACAATGAATGAGGAGGCGGCCTTATTAAATGGCAAGTGGCCGCTTGCTCCAGCCAAATGGACCGAAGCCTCGAGAAGCCATCACCTTGGTCCGGCCAACAGTTATGAGAGCATTTATGGTATGGGGAGAACAACTGTTTGCAGAGGTATATTGGTTGTTCACCTTGGTTTGCCAATGAGAGGTGTTCCGTCGGAAGGTGCGGGAAGCGCCATTGTCTGTTGGAAGCTCTGTATTGTCTCAATTGTGAGTTGTGCGCTCGGCTCTTGGATGACTGCACCGTGGGTGCATGAGCCAAGACGCAGACCTCGGCCCTCGGCTCCGGTGGTTCTGGTCTCAACCTTGGAATGTCAGAGAATTTACGTCTCTATGCAATGGTTCAGTGCACTGAGTGTCATTATGCTCTTTTTACGCAAAGTCTCTGAGCGCCATTGGACTCACGAAGCTCTAAGTGCTGCGGTGTTTCAGTTCTTTTGCGCCCCTGTTCGAGATTTTCCCCTTCGGCGCTTTGGTCATACCTGGTTCCGGCCTGTTCAGCTCTCTGGGAGCAATTCACCTCGTGCAGCGCCTGAAAAGGCTCGGCTTCAGCTCTGTGTGGTAAGCATTGCTATTCGAATTCGTGTTCCATTACCTGTTTCTCATCTGTTGTATAAGTTGTTGCACGGGTTTAAAATCCTCCGTGGCGCAAAGCAAACGCGGCATCTAGGCAGAATTGGTTATTTGTTGGTTACAGGATGCCACGTGAGAGGTTACGTGGCACTTGCAGGCGGGGAGGTTCAAGAGGCGGTGCCAGAGGCCAGGCTTCATCACCACGTTCCTCGGCATCCTTCGACTCCCCGTCGGAGGAGATTAGCTCACTAGGAGCTCGACGAGGGTGCGGAAGAGGCAGAGGGCGGGGAAGAGCCGCGGTGTGTCCGTTTGGTTCGCACCCATCAACCCGCTTCAAGTTTTCGTGTGCTCTGGACAATGCAATCTACTATGTTTCAGTGCGCATTGAAAAATGCGACCATGCAGATCGACCAGAAGCCCCAGCAGAGCCTCGGCCACCCTCGCCTGTTCAGGGTCCGCGATTACAGCCTGCGGAAGCCTCGGGTGCGGTGGCGGGGAATAGAGCTGGAACAAGCGAGCTTGCGAAGGACGACACACCATACACAGACTTGAGTGCTTCAGACCCATATGCCTGTCCAGTGGTGGAGGAGCAACCAGATCCATATGCCTGTCCAGTGGTGGAGGAGCAACCAGATCCATATGCCTGTCCAGTGGTGGAGGAGCAACCATCCACCTCCATGGATGCCTAGGCACATTGCATGGTCGTTTTGGGTGTTATGGAAACACTTTGTTCAGTCTCAGGATGTCGAAGTAGCAGTTACAGTAAGTAATGGGAGTCAGTCCGTGATAGTTTTCGGGTCGCACCACTCAGTTTTTTGTATGTCGAATATAATGTTTGTGTCTGTTATGTTAGGTTTTTTGAATGTGGGTTTTGCAAGGTCTGTAAATTCCTCCCTCGCTTTGGCAGGGAGTGGAAGTATAGCGCCTAGGTCCAGATTTCTGTGGGTTCTAGCTTGGGGTCAGCGGACAGTTTCATAGTCCCTCTTTTTCTCAGGCTCAGTTTTAGTCTCTGAATGTCAAACTGTTCATGTAGCCAACTCTTTGTGGCGGATGTAACTCTCTCTGTACTCTTTT
>APFE031342570.1:306943-325299 GCA_000404065.3 Pinus taeda | reverse complement strand
ATGGTCCAATCAATACTCTACTAATTGGACTACTCCAACTAATGGGAGTGTTACCACTTCATCCATATAATGCCTCAAAATGACTCATCCTTAGTGACTCCTGATAGTCATTGTTGTATGAAAAATAAACCAAAGGGAGATACTCTTCCCATTTGTGTTGTTGATGCATCACATACATCCTCAACATGTCCTCGAATATCCTGTTGACTCTCTATGTCTGTCCATCTGTCTACGGATGATAAGTTGTGCTGAAGGCCAACTCAGTGCCCAAACCTGTAAACAACTCCTTCCAAAACATGGAAGTGAACTCTTCATTCCTGTCTGGCACAATATTCTTTGGAACACCATGTAGTCTAACCACATCTCGGATGAATACCTATGCCACATCACTTGATGATAATGTAGACTTCACCAGAATGAAGTGCACAACCTTTGTTGACATGTCCACAATGACCATGATCGAGTCATGTTGCTTCACTGTCTTCGACAACCCTGTAATGAAATCCATGGAAATGACCTCCCATTTCCACTCCAAGATAGCGGCCGACTGTAGTAGTCCACCTGGTTGTTTGCACTCTACCTTCACTCATTGACAATCAAAACATTTCACCACAAACTCTACTACATCCCTCTTCAGATTCAGCTAATAGTAAGATCTCTTCACTATTGAGAGTGTCTTCTGATAAATTGGGTGAATTGAATATGGTTTCACATGAAACTCACTCAAGATCAACTTCCTGAGCTCACTACTATTCGACACATATATCATGTCTCGAAACTTGGCCAAACCATCTGCCGTAAGACAATAATCCAAGTCATGTGCCCCTACATCTGTACCTATGCCTGTACCTGTACTGCCACCTATACCTATACCACTACATGTACCTATGCCTACACTTGCACTTGTACCTATACCATGACTTGTACTATCAAGCTGTTGTAATCTGTGCATAATCTCCATATATCTAACATCCTGTTGTCCTGCCTGCAAGATCCTATCATGCTAATGTCCCATAAGAGCTCATAGTTTCCAAGTGATGTCTATGTATTCATTTACTGAGAGAATATGCCACCCTATTCTCCTTACCTTTGATGTACTTGATCTCGAATCAAACTTGTTGATCGTTTCCAACCATCTAGCCTACTTGGCATTCAGATTTGGCTAGTCAAACAAATACCTCAATCCAATGTGATCACTCATAAGCACAAACTGCCCGACACGAAGATAGTGTCTCCACATCTTCAATGCATGTATAATCCATGCCAACTCGAGATTTTGTGTGGGACGATTCTGCTCATGCTCATTTAGTTTCCAAGACTCATAACATGCCACCTATCCATCCTGCATAAGGAATCTACCAAGCCCTCACTTGCAAGCATCTGTGCATACCACAAAATTTTTGTTCGGATCTGCAATCTTTAGTAATGGTGCATGTGTCATCAACTACTTAAGCTTCTCAAAGCTAGTCTCACACTCTTCATTCCATTCAAAATTCTTACCTTTTCTTTGCAATGATATAATGGGATAAGCAATCTACAAGAAGTTCCTAATGAACCTCCTATAATAGCTTGCCAGACCCATGAAGATCTCACCTCATCCACACTCTTAAGAGCTAACCACTCCATGATGGCCCTTATCTTCTTTGGATCTACTACAATACCTTCCTTGGAGACAACATGTCCCAAGTAGTGTACCTCTGTCTGAAAGAAACTACATTTGCTAAGCTTAGCATAAAATTGATGCTCTCTCAACAACCTCAACACTGTTGTTAAGTGTTCGACATGCTCTTCCTAATTTTTGGAATATACTAGTATATCATCAATGAACACAATGACAAACTTATCCAAATATGGATGCAACACAGTATTCATCAAACGCATGAATGTAGCTAGAGAATTAGTTAAGCCAAATGGAACAACAACAAACTCATAATGCCCATACCTATTCCTGAATGCAGTCTTGTATATATCCTCTTCTTTGATGCGTACCTGATGGTATCCAGATCTCAAGTCAATCTTCGAGAACATTATTTCTCCCTTCAACCGATCGAACAAGTAATCAATCCTCGAAAAAGGGTATTTGTTCTTGATAGTCACTTTGTTCAACTATCTATAATCAATGCATAATTTGAGGGTACCATCTTTCGTCCTCACAAACAAGAGTGGTGCACCCCAAGGTGATACACTTGGCCTAATGTATTCCTTGTCCAAAATCTCCTTCAGCTGCAATTTTAACACAACCAACTCAGGTGTGCTCATCCTATAATGTGCTTTCAATGCTGGAGTTGCCCCTAGCACTAACTCAATAGAAAAATCTACCTCCCTATGCGGTGGAAACTCTGTAATGTCCTTAGTAAATACATCTCTGAACTGTTGTAAAACCGGGTACTTGTTCAACACATCTGCATCCTCAACCTCCTTACCCTTATCACTAGAAATATGTACTTCAAATAGCTTGCACCCTTTTCTAGGGCTACGCTTTTCTTGTATAGCTATCACCCTCCTAACCGATGTACCTTTATTCTTACCTTGCAAGACTCTTGGTTCCCCATTGTCATCAACACACTCAATAGCTTTGTCATAGCAGTCAACCTTGGTTCTATGTAGATACAACCAATCCATGCCCAATAACATATTGTATGAACCCAATGGTAAAACATTAAAATGTGTCGTGATAGGCATACCATTTAAGTCAAATCCGCAAGTTCTTACCCAATAATGAACTCACTTCTTTGTACCTATAGCTAACTGAACTAACCAAGACTCTGGATGCAACTCCTTATTCAAACCACACTTATCCACCAAGTTAGGAGTAACTATCTATAATTAGATCCAGGGTCAATCAAAATAGAAATAACTTGATCATAAAGCTTATCGTCCATCTCAATGATAGATTCCTGATTCTCAACCTACATGTTTTCCACGATTGCATAGATACGAGGAATACTCTGGCCAACATCTCCAACAGTCTATGCCTCCTATGCACTATATATATGGGGTCTACCACCCTGATTCTGCAGAAAATCTCTCCTGCGATAATCTTTGCCACAAGTCCAACACTTTATGGGCTTCTAGCCTCCACCCTTGTTCTTCTCTTTAGCTTGATGCCCCTATCCTCTATTTGATGCATTGGACCTCTTAGGTGGTGCAACATTCTCCTTGTTATCTATACCCTATTTTTCTTTGTTCTTTGCATTACCTCTCTAGTCTAGCTTAGTCTCAGTTTTTCACTTTGATTGTTCATAACAATGATTTAGCTTTCGAATGGCCTCCTCCAATGATCTAGGCTCATCGAACTCAATCCTATCTTTGAATGCAACCGTTAGTCCACTAATGAATATCTGAATCTTAGCCTTCTCCTCCTTGAGGTAAGGCACATACCTCAATAGTTCCAAGAACTTACTGGTGTACTCATCATTTGTCATGGATCCCATTTTTAGTTCATAGAATTATTTTTCCCTGTCATCGAAGTATCTCTCTAACAAATACTTCTTCTTTAGTAGTCGCTCAAATTCACTCCAAGTCAGATTTTCATCATCTATATCTCTAACATTCTTCACATCTTCCTTCCAGATGTTTGCTTTACCTTTAAGACTAAAGGTAGCCACTCTACCTTTCATGTTCTCTAATTATACATGCAAACCTGAAGAATTTCTTCATACCAAGCATCCATGCTTCTGCATGTTGTGATCTCTTTATCTCTCCATCAAAAGTAGGTGTCTTTTCCTTCCTAAACTCTTCTGACAAGTATGCCATATCATTCCTCCTATAAGAATGATACCAATGATGATCATAGTGCATGTTTGAATCAAAACTAGAATCATACCTGTGTCTATCCCTTCTCCCCTCTAGAGTGTCCAACAATCTTCCATCTCTAATTGTATCATCTCTATCTGATCGACGACCACCATGTGATCTACTACCATATGCCCCATTAATTTTATCCTCCTGATCATGATTGATCCGTAGTGGTCCTTGTCACTACAAATTTGATAAGATCTGAGGTATTATTGCATTCACCTCTACTAACGTTTCTTGTGACTGTATGATTCTGTCATTATCTGCCTTACAACTCATTATCTCCTCCTTTAAACTTCTCAATGTAATTTCCAAGCCAGAGGGGCTCCCAACACCATACTGCTCTTCAAATTCGTAGGGAGAGTCTCTATAGTCAACCATCTTACTAGCCATTTGATATTTCTTCCTGCAAGGCATTATATGTCAGATAAACCAAATCACAATAAACCAACGTACCTTAGTATAGCTCGGGGAGGATACTTGTCTGCAATACTACCAAATCAGTGTGATACATGTATAACATAATCATAACAACATATAGACATACACGAGTAAATGTATCAACTCATAAACATTAATCTAACTAGGATCCAATCATCAATGCAAGGTCATATCAACATTCCCTGCTATGACCTCATGCATGACAAAAACCATTACTCCATTGTAAACATTGCCACATGCAACCAATAGTATGGATAAGAAATTCCAAACCAACTACAAATACGCATAATTTCATATAGTCAAACACAATCGATCAGCTCTTGTAATCAACCTACAAGATTGATGCATGTAATCAAAATATTGAAAAATGTAACCTAACATACAAGGATGTAAGTAGGTACCATGAAATCAACATGTAAGCGACATATAATCCATACACAGTCAGTCACATACACATTTCAAATACATCTCATGAAATTAATAACAAATTATCCATGATAACCATACTACAACCCTAATCCAACGTCAAGAAATTGAAATAAGTATATAAGTGTAAGAGACATTCATGCAATTGACATGCATGCATGACCAACACATAGCCCATCCAGTCCGAGGGTTGAACCATGTTCTGATACCACTCTGTAACACCCACCTCCCATATCTACCCAAGCAATCGGCTAGCCAGTGTAAACATGCAACAAGAGGCCACTATGATATGATTCGACCTCCTAAGTCACATTAATCAAGTGGAATCGACGAAAACACACCATACAGACATCCAACATCATCAATAGAACCCTCAAAAGACAATTCAGCCCTCATATAGCCTTTTCCTAGGTCCCACTATTGTTTTAGGTCTATTGGGCCATAGTTGCTCTTATGTTATGGGAAAGGGAGTGACCAACAACCTAAAGTCACTCTCACATGCCTACTTGCCAGTGATCGTGGACCAAAATTGTTAGTGCTATGCTAATGACACCAAGATTTAAGCCACCTTTTCAGGCTCAGAGCCCAGGACACCACCCAGAACTGATCCATCTCTTCAAATCAGTAAATTATCATGGGAATGAAATTACTAAAGAAAATACTTGTTCAAGGCCTTGACTAGATCCCTACTAGCAATGACAGAAATTTTGTTAAACAAATTGTCGACATGTAATCTACATGTGTAAATAACCAAGTTAAGTGTAGGGATATCATACTTATCTGAGAATCACTATGAACGATTATTTCGTCATGCCATTTGTTGCATTATCATCTATTAGGTCATATACACAATATCCATTCACATACAAGTAGAAACATGCGGAGAGCCATACATAACTGGTCTGAGAAAATGTGCATATAACCAACATAATAGGAACAAAAATGCAATAAACATGACAACCATCAAATCCATACATCAGTACCTTTACACATGAAAACCAAGGGAATGGATTTCTCATTAATGAATGCCATGAACCAACCAGAGATGGGACTACCACGTTCCCACTGGTCGTAGAATGGCTGAGCCAAATCTCTCTTCAACCATTAACCCTTATGCCATATTCCAAGCATGAATGTGGGATCTCATAGAACACATCAATCAAAACACATCCAGGACTTCCAAAGGCCATCCACCTCAACCCATCAAACAATGATTCCACCTCATGGTTAGACATCACTAAAATCATCATCAAATTGGTTTCCATCCAAGCCTTCCAAGGCTTCTAGAACGTTTTTCCAACCATGGCTTCTAGAACTAGTATCTCAACCCACAATGTATATAGGGCTTCTAGAGCATTTGTCTAACCAAGGCTTCTAGGACTAGTAACTCAACCCACGAAGGGCTTCCATTGAATTTTTCCAACCAAGGCTTCCAGGACTAGTAACTCAACCCAAGCTGTTATAGGGCTTCCAAAGTGTTTGATCAACCAGGGCTTCCAGGACTAATAACTCAACCCAAGCTAAGGAAACATGAGAACCAACCAAAAACAAGCAATGAAAGTAAACCCACAATCACCATGGCTATCCAGGAGATGTCAAGGCTAGGCGATCCACTGTCAATCCATGCAATCGTCCATGCCAATGATAGATCACTACCAAGAAATAGCATGCATATGCCATGCATGCCAAAACTAGTGGAAAAAGCATACATGCAACTCGGTACCTGTAAGAAAATCTAATTAGTGACTGATGCTAATGCCTTATTGCTCCAAAATCCAAGTATGCCACACCCACCAAGAGTGCTCCAAGAAAACTCTAAGTCTCTGAGAGTATGAGAGAGAGAGAGAATAATGAGAGAGCTCCAAAAATGAACTAACAAAAGGTTACCAACTAATCCTCGAAAGCCTTTTTATGAATGAGGCATGTATTTCTTCATTTTCCATTATTTTCCTTCATTTTCCTCCCCACATGCAACCTATGACTTTTCACCTCCTTTTTCTCTTAATTTCCATTATTTTCATAAATAAATGTGCTAAAATTCCTTTTAATGCCTTAGCCTTAGCCTTTTCCAATTTCCTTACCCATAAACAACCAAATGAACACCCCCCAGGATGTCTTGCCCAATGTTCTGCTTGGAATTAGTGTCCCAGTCATCCGTGGTTATTGCTTTTAACATTTATTACATGGAATTTTCATCAGGGTTGTTACATGTGCTCCTTCTATGTAGCATTGTATAACATTATATCATATAAACAAATAATGAAAACCGAGTCTAGTTATTGATTCTCTATATCATTCATTAATTTCATGAACCTAGTTGGTGCATTACCTAGACTAATGGCATGATTAACCTCTTATAATCTTCGGTGTATCCTTTAGACTCCTGGAACACTCCCCTGTAGGCCTGTAGAAAGTATTACAATTTTTTTTCTCTATTCCTTATTGAACCCTTCTCAGGATGCCTATGCTTTCGTTGAATCTTCTACAAACTAATTTGATATTAAGAATAATAAAACATGCTTCTTCCTAGAACTAATCAATTTCTTAGCTTGGTTTGCACTTGTCAGTGAAATATTTGGTTTTCTCTTATGCACATTGATGATGAAGGATTATTTGCCCTTTATGAGGCAATATAGTTTGGATTTCCACATGAATATTGCATATTGTGTGTACATATAGGGAAACCCAAACACAACTCCACATACATCAAGTGAATCTACATCTAATTTTACTTCATCAATAAAACTGATATTGACAACAAATTTCTTTCACATTGTTTAGTTACCTTTACCTGCCTCATTTTTTACCCATCCAAATGAATATGAGCTAAGATGGCTATGAAACAGCGGTCCAATTTTGTTCACAAAATCTGCCACTAACTTAATAGTTTATATTTGTGACTTGCACTTCCAACAACACAAACCTCTCCTCTACCAGATCTCAACAATTATCATAAACTTATTCATTGGCCATGGCTAAGGTTTTATGAATTTTTGGTTAAACCAATGTATCCCTTGCATCTTCCTTGAAAATACCAAAAAAAACTTTCTCACACCAATATTATATGTAAATTTCCATGGATATTATGTTGGATGGTTATTCACAACAAATCTGTGAAAATAAATTGAAATATATATTATGAAGGGATAATTGCTTTTAGATTCCAGATTTTCTTTTACAGTTTTGTTGTTTATGTATGCAATATATAATGTGTGGAAAACAAAGAACGATGAAATAAAAATACACACCAATCATAGTAAACACCAAGATATTATTTATGAAACCTTTTTGGGAGTAAACCCTGTTGGGTAGCGCAAGCCCTATGGAACGAGTATGGGGTGCAAAGCCCAAAATTTTTGGGTAATATTAGGGTAAAAGACTCCATGGAAAGCACGGAGCACGAACTATAGTAGGTTGAGTCAAAGGGTAGTCTGCCCAAAAATAATTTAAATAAATAGTAATAGAGTCAGCCCGTGGAGGGATCACGGGCCAAGGGAAATTATAAATAGAGCGGGGATCTATGAGGGAAAGTAGTTTTTTGGAAAGATGGAATGTAATGGGTCCTTAAAGGCAATAGCTTGAAAGCGTCTGTAAGTCCGAGTTGAGGGAGTAGGGTAGAAAGTAGACGCTCTGCAGCTGTGTGCACAAAGGCCTAGAAAGTCCGCAGCTATGTGCGCGGACCCCTGTAGCTGAGTGAGCAGGGTGGATCTGAATGTATTGTTGAAGATTGATAATAAAGATAAGTTTCTTTTGAATTCTGTGTTGGTTGCGACTTTACTCTTTAATGATAAATGAACTGTTATGATTTCTACATTTGCTACAGTTGAATACATGTGAACTAGATTAATCTTCATATGCAAAGTAACCAAAAGTAATAAACGTTTGCTTAAATACCATTTTAACTAGATCAAACCAGTAATAAGTGATTCAATCTATAATAAGCGCGATAAGGGTATTCCGATCTGTACGGATCTAGCGTAGCGTGAGGCTATAGAACAACGCGCGAGCCCTAAACCACATCCAATACATCCCCAGGGTGCAGAAACCTGGTTCCAGCAACCTCCCCTGCTACCTCAGGTGAGACCTCAGTTCGCGCTTTGCGGGCTATTGCCGAAAGGGCTAGTAGCTGCGAGATTTGTTTGGCTAAATAATTCTTCCGAACCTGGGTCAAGCCCATATAAGCCAACAAATGGTTCCGTTGCTGGGATCGAGATCTGCCTAAGGGGTGTCTGGTGTGAAAGGCGAGGATGCTAGACGAAAGAGCCATGAAGGATTAGGACGGTAGTAATGGCGAGCGCCATCCAGTTACCAATATTCAAGGGAGCAAGAAGTGAAGATATGAAAAAGTTTTGGTTTGTATTGAATTCAGTATGGAACGCGCAGCAGATCACGAATGATGATATCAAGAAAGTTGTCTTAGTCATCACATTGCAGGACCGAGCACTAACATGGTATATGAAGTATTCGGGCATCAACCCAATGGCGGGGGTAACGGACATCTACACGGAGTTAAAAAAGGAGTTCAGCCGGCCAAAATCAGAGTTGCAGTCGGTTGTAGGATTCAAGGAAATCACGATGATGATTGGTGAGACCCCATGGGATCTGAATCAGAGGTTAAAAGCACTATTTGCGAAGCCAACATGACCCTAACAGATGCAAAATACTGCGCTTGGTTCATCGCATCACTAATGCCATATCTGAAATCGGCCTTGTTATGGCAGAAGATCTCAACCCAAGCAGAAGCACTGGAGGCAGTAATGCAGCTGCACGAAACCCCGGTACAGGACCCAGGGTTGGAAGTTCAGCAAATCCAAGCACAAGTCCAAAATTTGTGTTTGGAAAAACAAGACCAGCCGCAGGAAGTTCGGGAAGAAGTTTGGTGCATCAAGTGTAGGGGCCAAGGACATCATAAAGACCATTGTCCAGTCACAGTAAACTTGGTGGTCACTGGGGGACCAACACCTTTGTGACCAGAGGCACAGGCAGGGCCGAGCATGATCGCCCCGCTCTGGTGTGCAATCTGTCAAGTAGGAGGAAAACACAACACGAATAATTGCCATCTATTGCTGAAATACAATCAGACCCCCCAATAGCTCTTTTGAAACATTTGTAGATTGGTGGGTCACGAGGATAGAGATTGCTGAATTTTGGTGATTTAGGCATCTTCCTACCAAATACAGACTGTGAGACGAGGTCAAAATCCAGTTGCAACGTTTGCGCGCAGTGGATTCCAAGGACGAGGTCGAGGATGGGGCGAAATAGGACTAGAAAGGGGTTGAGGACAACTAATTTGTTACAATTGTGGAGGACCAGGACACTACGCGCGAGATTTCACAAATCAAACTCGAGTATCATGTCCCTATTGCAAACAATTCGACCACGAACTGCTAGATTTCCCTATGCTGCTAGCATAGATTCACGAAAAAAGAACAACAACTCCTACAACGACATAGAATGTCTAGATGATAAGGGCCAAACCATGTGAAGAAGAATCTAAAGTAAATATGGTACTAAGGAGTGGTGCAACCTTAGAAGGAGATCAGTATGAGCTGTATAAAGGTCCCTCGATGTTAACAACTTTCATAGAAACTTGCATGAAGTTACTTCGTGATAATAGGGCAGTGAAAGGATTGCAGGAGGTAATTAAAATATACGCAGGATGGGGAGAACCTCACATAGTCCGACGAATGGGGAGCCATACATCGCGGATCGGACAAGAAATGTGGTTAACAATGTGAATTGGTGTTTATGAGATGGATCAGGTCATTCTGGACCCCGGTTCGGATGAAAACCTCTTGCCTAAGCAGATGTGGGAGCGTATCAGCAAGCCCCCACTCCAGTGGTCTCCAATGCAATTATGGATGGAAAATCAGTAGAAGATCTTGCCCTTGGGTAGGCTTCAAGGAATCACCGTAGAACTAGATGGTGCAAGCACTAGAATGAATTTTGAACTTATTTAGATAATGGAAGAGAAAATCCCATACCCCGCATTGTTGGGAATAGATTAGGCCATCGACATGAATGGGATTATTAATTTCAAGCACATGAAGATGATATTTGAGAAAAAGTCACGCTGCATAGTTGTTCCACTAGATCCAACCAAGGGACCCCGCTACACAGAACTTGTGCGTGACAACGAGAAGGACGAAGCCTTGGATTGCATCTACCAAATTTCTGCACAAAGGCCAACAAAGGGTAAGGTAATGGAGGAAAAGAGAATTTCACAGAGTTACGTGGAACCATACATCAATGATTTGGAGGACAAAGATGAGCAATGGCAAAACAAAATGAACAGAGCAACTAATTTAAGCTGCAAAATGCTGACAAAATCCGTGTACTGCGTTAAAGCTCAGGACCACAAGCTGCCGGTGTATGGCAGGATCACAGTAGTAAATGAATTCCTAGAGAAGTTTGAGAGTGTAGTATCGGACTACCAGCGATTTGATGTGCTTAAATGGGCCTTGCGCGCGACATCAACGCCATGGTGGGGTACCCGTGAAGGCACTTTCGTGGATTGGCGAAGCTATCAGCGCATAATGCAGATATGATTTGGGAAACCAGCACTCCAACTAACAGAGAAATATAATGGACGAGAAAAGCCGCACATACGTTTGAGTAAATGGACCAAAGCCTATAAGAAAGAGCCGCAACCAGAATGGGTGCACCTATTTTATCATACTTAAATGTCATCCCAAGGAATTGGTATACTGAAACAAAGCTCCAACATGGCACAAGGGAGTGGGTTATCTTGTGCGAAGGGTTTCTGTCAACATTTCTTTTTGAGGATCAATGGATGGATATAGTGGACGATGCATTAAAGCTAGTCAAAATCACAATTTTCACGATGTCGCTAGAACCAGAAGAACTCGTGCAACCCAACTAGTCACGACAGCTAAGTCAGGCCCTGGAATGTTACAATGTAAAAGTAGAAGGTGATGAAGATGATCCACGCAACATCAATATACCAGAACCCAAAGGAAGTCGAGAAGTGCGCGGCCCCAAAATAGAAGATCCAGACATCGCAACACCATTAAAAACAAAGCAAGTGAATATCAGAACATAGGAGGAACCGAAGTATGCTACGCTTGGATATTACTGGGATGATGCTATAGTGGAAAAGGTCATCGAGTTTCTCCGAGAGTATTGAGACCTCTTCCCTACCAAGATTACGGAGCTGAAAGGGTTTCGAGGCAAACTAGGAATGATGAAGATAACTTTGAAGCCTGATGCAAAACTAGTAAAGCAGCGACCTTACCGATTGAATCCAAAATATAAAGCAAAAGTACGAGAAGAACTAGACAAGATGCTGGCAGCCAGGATCGTTGAACCAGTCGAGGAGTTCGATTAGGTAAGTCCGATGGTGGTATAGGAGAAGAAATAGAAGGGTGAGATTCACATCTGTGTGGATCTATGGGAACTCAATGATGCCTGTGTTAACGATCCATTTCCCACACCTTTTACCGATGAAGTCTTAGAAAATGTGGGTGGGTAGGAAGCGTATTCCTTTATGGATGGGTTCTCTGGATACCATCATATCAAGATCATGTCAGAGGATCGAAGAAAGATAGCATCTGCTATGGAATGGGGTTGTTTTCAATATATGGTGATGCCATTTGGGTTGAAGAACACATCGGCAATATTTTCCCACATTGTGGTAGCTGCATTCAAGGAATTTATACATAAATTCTTGGAAGTCTATCTTGACGATTTGACCATCTTTGGCTTGGTTAAGAAACATACTGAGAGCTTATCATTAATACTGGATACCTACCATCGACACCAGATTGCGCTCAATATAAAGAAGTGTACATTCCTTGTTCCTTTCAGGAACTTGCTGGGTCACGTAGTTTGTAGGCAAGGCCTGATGGTGGATCCGGCAAAGATTGTTGTCATATTAGGTCTGTAAGCACCGCACAGTGTCAAACAGCTCCATGCTACGCTAGGACACACGAGGTACTATCGGAAGTTCATAAAAGGTACGCCCAAATCACGGCTCCAATGGAATAATTGTTAAAAAAGGATGCCACGTATTGCTAGAACGAGGAATGTAATAAAAGTCTGGAATTGCTGAAGGAAAAAATGGCATCTACCCCTATCTTGATCTTTCCAAAATGGGACGTGGAGTTCCACGTGTAGTACTTACTCAGGAAGGCGTGGAGGGAGTTGACCACCCAATTGCATTTGCAAGTTGAAGGTTGTCAAAAGTCGAGAAAAATTACTCTACCACTGAGTGAGAGGGATTGGCGATGGTGTACGCACTCCAGAAGTATCGTCACTATTTCCTTGGAGGACATTTTAAGATGTATACTAATCACTCTACACTAAAATACCTAGTGAATAACCCTGTGTTGGGGGGGTGCATCTGTCGATGGTTGTTGTTGTTTCAGGAATATGATTTTGAGGTTGTTGTAAATGCAGGATGCCTGAATGTGGGTCTAGACCACTTATCCTGGGTTGAGATTGACAAAGAACCCACGAATCTAGAAGAAGGACTCCCAGACGCCCAGTTGTATGCAGTGCACATTGCGGATGGCCACTTTGAAGATATAATCTATTTTTTGACTACCAGCACTGCGTCGCAGGGGTATTCTGTGCCACAAAAGAAGGAATTGGTGACACAAGCAACATATTTCGCTATGATTGCTGGCGATCTCTACAAGATGGGCCATGATGAGATATTATGCAGATATGTACCAAAGTTTGAGCGAGAACAGATCCTTGCCAAAGAAAATGGAGGGGTTGTTGGCGGACATTATGCGGACCGTGCCACAACCTAGATGGTTCTTCGTGTCGGATTATGGTGGCTTGCAATGTATGCCAACGAACAGGAAAGCCATCGCGAAGGGATGAAATGCCACTTCACCCACAGGTAACACTACAACTATTTGAGAAATGGTCGATCGACTTCGTCGGGCCTATTGAACCTCAAGGGAAGATGAGCGTGCACTATATTATTATTGCGACCAAATACTTGACCCGATGGGCAGAAACACAGCTAGTTAAAGATTGCATAGTCGCGACATTGGCAAAGTTCTTGTTCGAGAATGTGTTGATCAGGTTTGGGTGTCCTAAGATTCTCATGAGTGATCAAGGAACACATTTTTTGAATGAAACCATCAGCGCACTCACTGAGGAATTCCAAAGATATCACCAACAGAACACGACATACCATCCACAAGCAAATCAGACCGTTGAGGCATTCAACAAAATTTTGGAAACTGCGCTGACTAAGATTTGCAATGCGTGACGGAACGTTTGTGACTTGCACATCCCTGCTGTGCTATGGGCATACCGAACCACGTGCAAAAAGTTGAAAGGCCAGACACTGTTTCGACTAGTCTATGGTAAGGAGGCCGTGATGCCTATGGAATATATCGTGCCCAGCGTACAGATTGCAGCAGCTACAAGAATAGCAGATCATGGGGCTTTGGAGGAAAGGCTTGCACAACTCGACGAACTAGACAAAGAATGATTTCTAGTGGGATTTCATCAGCAAGTACAAAAACAACGCGAGAAAGCATGGCATGATCGCCATATCAAGGTGCGCACATTCAAGAAGGATGACCTCGTATTATTACATGACAGTAAGTTTGAAAAATTCCCAGATAAACTCCATATGCATTGGTTAAGGCCCTATGTCGTTAAAGAAGTAGTTGATGGGGACACAGTTCAGCTGGCTAAGCTCAACGGAGACCCCTTCCTAGGAAGAGTGAATGGTAGTCACCTCAAGCTCTATACGAGCAGGCCGACCGCCTGACTAACCGGTCCATGGAGAGTCTCATCACTCCAACCAATTGAAAGAGAGCGAGGGATGATAAAGCAGTCTAGGGAAAAGATGCGTCCGTATCAGGGTACGTGTACAATTGGCCAAAAATCAAGAGCGTGGTTTTGTGGACAGAGCCACACAGGTGCATCGCTCCAAGGAATGATGACCGTTAATACCATTGTTCATGACAAGATGGCTGCCTTATGGAAAAAGGGAGCGGGCGGCAGGCAATTAAGAGCCACAGTACGAGCCAGATATGAAATGATCGACCACAAATTTCACATGAGAAGGTTACACAAGCTGGAATGAGCAGAAATCCGGGAATTTGAAGTTTGCATGGCTTATAAATCACCATGGGGAATCCGTTGGGCAACCTACACTATCAAAATACAGATGGAGTTGTTCATCATCTCTGGATCCGACATGTGCCCGAAGGTAGTAATTTGGTCGAAGAAGGGGCAGGACTCTCTAAGGAGTCTGGTATTGACAGCTGTGGGTATCCTGCAGGTTGTAGCATTGCTAGCAGGGGATGTACTGGAAAAACGGGAATGGGAAGTAGAATTGGTTTGGATGTTGTCGCCCCACCTAGGGGCAAGATGACGCGTTACAACAGAACAACAGAAGGATGGACAGACAACGACCATGAGTGGAGATGCATTCAATAAGTTGCCTCTGATGGTTCTTGACGAGTGGGATCTGGTAGACAATAGCCAAGGTCTTGCAAAATTGCAACACAGATTGCAGCGGATGGTGGGAAGAGAAGATACATAAGTTGGAAAGGGCTACAGCAGTACCAAGAGGTCCTGTATGCGGCTCCCCCGCTCTCACTAAAATCCTCGGAGGGGGTGTTCTGTGTTAACTGAGCAGAGCAAAATGAGCATCATCGGTTGCGAGAAATGGTAAAAACATTGAAGCTAGAAAAGCATTGCAGGAGACAAAGCAGGAGCAGTTGGATGACGAGTGCCACTCAACGAAAGGTGAATCGCGAAGCCACGACTGAGAATCTAGTCACGCTAGTAAGTGACTCCGGACAAGTCACAATGATTGCGTTGGGGGACTGTTGGATAGCGCAAGCCCCGCGGAATGAGTATGGGGTGCGAAGCCCACAATTTTGGGTAATATTAAGGTAAAAGACTCCGCGAAAAGCGCATAGTGTGAATTATAGTAGGTTGAGTCAAAGGGTAGTTCACCCAAAAATAATGTAAAGAAATAGTAATAGAGTCGGCCCACGGAGGGATCGTGGGCCAAGGGAAGGTATAAATAGAGCGGGGATCTATGAGGGATAGTAGTTTTTTGGAAAGATGGAATGCAATGGGTCCTTAAAGGAAATAACTTGAAAGCATTTGTAATTCCAAGTTGAGGGAGTAGGGTAGAAGGTAGAGGCTTTGCAACTGTGTGTGTAGAGGCCTGGAAAGTTTGCAGCTGTGTGCACGGACCCCTGCAGCTGAGTGCACAGGGTGGATCTGGATGTATTGTTGAAGATTGATAATAAAGATAAATTTCTTCTGAATTTTGTGTTGGTTGCGGTTTTACTCTTTTATGATAAATGAACTGTTATGATTTCTACATTTGCTACAGTTGAATACATGTGAACTTAATTAATCTTGATACGCGAAGTAACCAAAAGTAATAAATGTTTGCTTAAAGATCGTTTTAACTAGATCAAACCAGTAATAAGTGATTCAATCTATAATAAGCACGATAAGGGTATTCCGATCTGCGCAGATCTAGCATAGGACGAGGCTGCAGAACAGTGTGCGAGCCCCAAACCACATCCAAGACATCCCCAGGGTGCGGAAACCTGGTTCCAACACCCTCCCCTGCTACCTCGGGTGAGATCTCAGTCCGCGCTTCACGGGTTGTTGCCGAAAGGGCCGGTATATGTGGGATTTGTTTGGCTAAATAATTCTTCCGAACCTGGGTCAAGCCCATATAAGGCAACAAACCCCGTTGTAAGGTGTGGCTACTATGCTATCTTTTATCTGGAATGGAAATGATGCAAGTACAAAAAAAAAGGAACTCTTTATGGAGTTTCCTTAGAGTTATGCACCATGGGATGTTATATAATAGAAACCTCATCTATTATGCTATCTCTCTATACACATTCAACTAATACACTCTACCATGGAACAAAATGCAGGAAAATAGAATGAAACTCATTTTCCTCCTAGTGGCTTGATTATGACACAACTTGATAGCCAACTAGGGATTAAATTTGACCCATTCAACTCTCAACATGAGTTAAAAAACAACCCTTTTAGAGTATTTTTCATATCCCCCACATGGATGTCTCCTAATAGGGGTTGATGTGACATCCTCTTGAATTATGGTGGTTAATCACAATAGGTCAATTTCTGGGAGGCATAACTTTTGCGTTTGAAATTGATGTGATTCTTGCACTGTTGGATTCAAGTTTAGAGAAATTTCATAGGTTCCTTCACTTAAACATGAAATTTTTATCCCGGATGCGGGTGTTAGTTAGAGTTTTAAGGCTGACGGGACAGGGGTATCGTGAAGACCACGTGCCCATCACGAGCGCGGCTCAATTGGGCTATGGAGGAGCTGGTCATCCCAGGACGGTGGCTTTAATAGCCACAGGTTGGCAGGCCGAGAGCATTAACACTCCGGCCTCTCTCGGCTGCGCTTACCCTCTCGGCTCTGTGATGGATGTGATTGTAGCTTTTATGGCGGACGACCACCGAGGTAGAGCTGGAAGCTCTATTTACAGTGGCCCTCTCCATGCCCCTGGCCACCTGCATTTTGATCTCTGCGTCCCTGCCCACCTACATTCTGATCTCTGGTTAATCCGCATCCAGTTCTTGGTTAATACAGGCTCTGCCCTGTTCTGTCACAGCTCGAACCTGTTTGTTCAACTGAATCATTCCCTGAACCTCCCCGCCAGTATGGTTCGTGAGCGGCAAAGGATGCTGAGCCGTCGAGGCTCCAGCAGAGGGGGAACCTCGTGACGCCCAGCTGTGGAGGAAACTCGCCCACCCTGTCATTGCCCGCACTGCCACTGCTTTTGTCACTGCACCAGCTCTGCCGTCTCACATCCCTCTCGGCCTACCCAACTTCTGGAAGCTAGCTCCTCTGGCACCTCTAGTGCACCCTTCTTTGGCTCAGCCATTTTTCTTTTGACAGTCGTCTGACTCGGCCACGTATCAACGCGTATATCTTTGTTTTGTTCATTGACGAACCGGAGGAGGAAGAAGGCACCAGCTCTCCGCCTGCTGCAGCACCCCCGCGAGAAGAAATCCACGAGGCCGATGTGGCCCAGGTAGACAAGGGAAAGTCAGTTGAGGTTCTGAATCCTCACAAGGATGGCGACGAATGTCCACCTGTAGAGGCTGAGGAAGCTGCAACTATGGAGCTGGAGGAGGACTACTACAGGCCCTGCCCGATTGTGGAGGAGGAGCCGGAAGAATAGCTCGTGGCTCCAATTCTGGATTTGATGTCCGGGTGGTGGCTCTTGGTTTCATTGGTCAGGTTTCCTCGTCCACTTGTCATTGTCTGTTTATGTGTCGTTTTGTCAAGGCTAGTTAAGCTGTAGACATGTCTTTGTGTCAATGTTTTGGGGCTCTTTTGGGTATGAGAAAATTAGCCTCCGTGGCGTTCCCCCCGTAGACGTGTCTTTGTGTCAGTGTTTTGGGGTTCTTTTGGGTATGAGAAATTGGCCTCCATGGCGCTCCCCTGTGTGGGATTGTTGTTCACTGCTATGGTTCTGGTTCTCCCTTGCGTGGGAACTTCTATGGTCTTCCCCTGCGTGGGAATTTTTTCAGTCCTATTCGCAAGCATGGCCAAACGGTTGAGCCCTTCTGCCATTATCTCTAACAGCAGGCTCCCGCTGTAAAGCTTGACTGTAACTGTATTTTCGTCTTTTGTACATAATAGAATAGTCTAATTCAAAAAAAAAAAAAAAAAAAAA
>APFE031342570.1:261177-289473 GCA_000404065.3 Pinus taeda | reverse complement strand
CAATCATGTCAACTAAAATAAAATAATGAAATATTTAAAAAATCATGCACTCTCTCTCCTCTATTCTCGATAATCACTTTGCTTTCTTTCACCACTTAGATCCTTAGTTAGGATGGATCTATACTAGTTTTTAGTAATATTATTTATATTATATAAATTTCACGTCTTTATATATATAATTATTCTCATTTTTAACTTTATTAAAAATTTAATTTAATTTCTATGGGAATATTTTTAGTCGTCATGAAGATACAAGGCTTAGATATATATCAAAAGTAATTATAACTTTTTCCTTTTAAATTCAATTAAAAGAATTTATAAAATTGAATTAAAACAAAATACTTTTTTTTTTATTGTGAAATAAGTTATGGTTTTTGGGCATGTGGTATTGATAAGCCATGGTATTGTAACAAAACCTATTTACAAGTTAATAATATCCATGGTTAAGAGTCTTGTCATATTGTTATAAAATATTTTGATTGTGAAATAAGTTATGAATTTTGGGCATGTGGTATTGACCAGCCTAGATCCATGTTAACCCTAGATCTATCAAGCGCCAAGAGGGATCAAATATCTCAAGGTGTAAACCTATTTTTTGAATTCAAAACTTGAGGAAATGTTTGCACCTCAAGATATTTTCTCCCTCTCAGTGCTTGATAGATCAGAGGTTAAGATGGATCTAGGTTGGTTATATAATATCTATATTTGTATCTATGTGTGTCTTTCTTATTCCCTCTCTCTATATCACCCCCCAAACATACACACTCTCTCTCCCTCTTCCTCTCCCTCTCTCACTTCCCCTTCTCTCTGTCTCTCTCTCTCCAACTTTCTCCCTCTATGTCTTTCTTCTTTCTTCCCTCTCTCCCCCCCTCCAAATTCCTCTCTCTCCTTCTCTCTCTTGAGTCCTCTCTCCACCTTTCTCTCCCACCTCCCTTTATCTCTCCCCCCCATCACCCTCTCCCTCTATCTTCCCTCCAAATTTGTCACTTTCTCCCTCACTCTCTCCTTCTCTCCCTCCCCTCCATTTATGTGTCTCCCTGTTTCTCTCTTCCCCTTCTCTCACTATCTCTCTCCTCTCCTCTTCTCTCTCTTCCCTCCTCTCCTCTCTCCCTTACTTTCTCTCCATATCCCTTGACATGTCCTCTTTCTCTCCACCTATATATCTCTATGTCTTTGTTCTTTCCTCCCACACTCTCCTCCTCTAACTCCATATCTCTCTCTCCCTCTCTCCTTCTCTCTCTTGATTCCTCTCTCCCCCCCTCTCTCCCCTCCCTCTCTCCTTCTCTCTCTTGATTCCTCTCTCTCCTCTTCTCTCTCCCCTCCCTCTCTCCTTCTCTCTCTCCCCTCCTCTCTCTATTCCTTCCTCTCTTTCCCTCTCTCTCTCACCTCCCTATCTATCTCCCCCAATCACTCTCTCTCTCTTTCTCTCTCTCTCCACCCTCTAATTCTATCACTTTCTACTCCCCTCTTTGTCTCTTAAATTTGATCCCATTATATTTTGTTTAAGAAAGTATCTAAATTATAAAAAATCCATTGGTTGTAGAATATTAAACCTATATTTTTGATGAATCATGTAAAAGAAAATACAATAATGAAAATCTTAAAAGAATCACACACTATCTTTCTTTTATTATTGTTGGTCACTTTTCTTTCTCTAATTGCTTGGATCCTTAATTAGGATGGATATATGCTCGTTCTTAATAATATTATTTATATTATATAAATTTCACATCTTTATATATATAAATATTCTCATTTTTTTTTGTGACCCGGAGTTTCATGCCCCTATCCTTTGTGGTAGTCTTTCAACCACTCATAGGCGGGTGTGGCACCACTATAATTTTTCTTTTCACATATACTTAAGTATATGGGCTACACCTAGCACAACACTTAGTCAATTTTCCAATAAGTGTTCTTACCAATGCATTGGATATAACTTATCATCAACTATCTGTTCAAATAATATTTCATCAATATGTTTGGAAATTATAACACAAGTATACATATACATGGGAGGGGAAACTCCCATAAAGTCTGCCCAATAGTTTTATATAAACTTCAATATTTCAAAAATTTACAATTTTATATAAGTCGTGCATCCAACCAGCTTTTCCTGCACACTTTGTCGATTCTGCCTGGCGGTCGTGCCTGGGTTGTGAAACGCTTCCTATCTTGCTGCCACTGCCACCCATCTGCACTGTATCAGCCAAAAAACCCTAAATTACACACTTCCAAACTGTCCATAGCATTATGTCAGTTATGCCCAACATGCGACACTCCTTACCCGAACCTCTACCTTCATTTGACACTTATCGTGCAACATTGTCCATTCACAAACCCATTGTTCACTTGTTTTCCATCGTAATGTTGACAGCCCATCACACTGCCGCATTACGACCCAACCTTCCTACATGGTGGTCACATTAAATGACCCTCCGAAAAATTCGTACCCATCTCTATTCATAACTTTGTCGCTCTTCCCATCAGTGCGAACGCATGACCTATCACAAGACATGCGACCTGGGACCCGCCCAAGACATGACTTGCCTCAACCTTGCCTTTGAACTGTTTGAACTTCCACACAAATATTTGTGCTCCAATCCACCTACCCTTGACTCAGCCTTGCATGTGACTTCTCAAAGCCCCCGTTCATTTTGTTCTCGGCCCATCGTGCAGTTGACCTGCCCATCAACACAACACAACCATGAACCGTTCGGTCAGCTCACCCAAGCTGACCAACATGTCGCATGTTGCTTCCTAGGCTAACAAACATGTACACAACTCGGTTTGATCGTCACACGACCTACCCATCATACATCTCTCTCACCAGTCACCTCCACATGGTCACTTGCCCACATCGCACATTAGGAAAGCGCCCGCCTACTGGAGTGCCTGCTATACGTGTTTTCCCACCCATTGCACATAACCAACTGAGTCGCCTTTAACTGATAATGGGGTTGCACAAAACCAGATGTCTTGCTCCCTATTCACCTTTAACTGAATGCTCCACTCGAGTCACATTTAATCGAACGCGGGTGGTTGTTGCTCATGTAGGTGCGCTCGTACAATGGGTTCGTCTTTTGACTCTCTTAGGCACTCCGACTTGAAGCCCTAACATCCTCCATCACTCTAAATAAGGTTTTCATCATCAACAACACCATTATTAAAATAACGCAAAGTGTCGCTAGCTCCAAAATCAATGTCCATGCTACCCAACTCTTCTCTCTATCACACAAACCACCATCAAGGCTCATGACTCCAAAAACTAGAAAGTATCCTCAATCCATGATCATCAACCACATCTGTTGCAATCCCCTCATGCTTCCCAATCGTGAAAGGCTACCCCCCCCCAACTAAAGCTACATGCTCTCACTGCAACATATATCGTGTCGAATCACCATGTATTGTCATCATGTGAATTGCTACTATGATACTCCAACTCAACTAAAACACATCTCAGTACACTGACGTCCTTCATGACTCAAACTAGTTGGATGGCCATTACAACCATCATCTAACCCATGAGAATTCACCTCCTCATGTCATCATGGGTTATTTCTCCAACATCTTTTCACAACATCAATTCGATCAAGAATCCATCCCATCTCTATCAAAATGTAAAGTAAGCCATGTCCATGTCCATGAAGTGGTCTCCATATTATCTGCAACATGTTGTCATCGATGATAATTTCTATGTGATGCTCATCAATCAACTACATTCATCTTATCATCACCATCCATGTGTGTGATTCTCTTCTCCTCAAATCAATTAAGAGCTCCCCTCATCAATATAATGCTCAATGTGCCATATCCAGGTCCATGGAGATACTTCCATCTCATATGCAATATGCCATCCATAAATAATGTCAAAGGGGAAAGTCTACACCTTCCTCATCATCTCCTGCATGTGCTGCTCATGGTCATAGACCAATCAGCCATCATGTCTATAATAAATAGCTAAGTATTAACTCAGCCCATTCCCAAGTGCTCCCACCAAGGAATTTTCCATCATTGCAACTCCATCCAACTCCAAATTGTCTCATCTTTATCGTATCCATCAAGTCACTCCTCACAAACACACCCAACAATGTGTGCAAGGTATGCATCCCATATTGCATCAAATTCAAGGTACACCATCTGACCTCAACTACTCAATGAACCAGATTCTCCAAGACCACTATAATATGGAGTCTCCATCAAGTGCTACTCTCTCAAGTCATCATGAGCTCCCATGACCCATCTCCATCCAAAACCTCAACAAACACACTTGAATCAGTCTTAAGTGCCATCGCAAGTGGCCTCTACCCTCTTGGTCATATGAATACTCTCATAGGTTGTCCATGCCTCTAAAAACCACCATGGTCTTGTTGTATAAATGTGCACAATATCTCCATTATCTCATCTACAAACTATCTCCATGAAGCGTCAAAAAGTCCATCAACACAACATCCCTTACTTGGCACTTCTCCTTGGATGCCCATAAGTGAAATTTCTATAATTGTTCCTGCATAATGTCCTTGCACAAAGTCTGCCATGATCCCATATATCCAAATTGATACCCATGACTTTAGTTTCCCATCTATTCAACCTAGATTACCAATCACAACTTCAGTCATCTCATCCTTGTTCTCATTCAGGTTTAGTGCCCTTGCTTGCTCTAACCTCATATCATATCATATCGCAGGTTCCTTCCATCATTTTTGTCTCCCCCCATTGAAGCTTCACCAAGGCTCCCTCTTAGTCTCAGCCATGAAGAAGTCCGCCCAAGTATCATCATAACTCTAGTGCGCTCTCTCTGCAATCCCTCCATGAGTCATGCCGGGAACTTAGCCAATTATCCACTTGGATAAGCATGAACCATCCATCACAAAACTCATCATGTTCATCCCTTGTCATAGGCATTCACAACATCTTCCATAAGGTCAAAATTTCCCCAACAAGTCCTGCAATAACCAATGTTCCTTGCTTCTCTAATACACAAGGTCTCATCGTAGTCATCCATGGTTACATTTTCCATCGCATTGGAAAACTTCCTTTGCTCATTCCTTCATATGGTCCATCCTCCAAAATCTCCAATGAAATATAAGTAACATCAACACTTACATCTTCATGAGGTCTCTCCATGTTAGTGCCTCCTATCATCAATGTCTACATCATGCACAAATATGGCTTAACTTGGGAAAGTAATGATGCCTTGAGTTCTTCCTCTTCTACCATCACTTCTGCAACATCCTCTTCCTCATATATCATGGCTTCTTCTTCCTCATCATAATCCACAACATCATCCTGCTTTATTGCAAAACCAAGTTGAAGAATCTCTCCTTTAACATTGTCCTCCAAGACTTCAAGTTCAGCTTGAATTCATGGGTTCTCTTCTTTCATAAGCCTCAACATGTATAAGGTCACAAGAGCCTCCCATAGCATTCTTCGCAACTTTCCATGTCTTGCTGTTCAACTTGGCCCAAGCTCAATGCTTCACCCCTGCTCAACTATGTCGCACTTGGTCCATACGTCGCACTACGACTAATTAAAAAGTGCTTCAACTTCAATACCAACTGAAACCACTATTGTTGTATTCCTGCTTCTTCTTCAACCAAAGCCCACTTTCTATAAAATGGGCTCTGATACCATCTGCCATGCCCCTATCCTTGTGCTAGTCTTTTAACAACTCATAGGTGGGTGCGACACTGCTATACTTTTTCTTTTCACCAATACTTAAGAATACGGGCTACACCTAACACAATAGTTAGTCAATTTTTCAATAAGTGTTCTTACCAATGCAATGAAACTAAATTATCATCAATTATTTGTTCAATTAATATTTCCTCAATATGCAATGGAAATCATAACACAATTATACATATACTTGGGAGGGGCAACCCCCGTAAAATATGCCGAATACTCTTATAATAAACTTCAATACTTTACAAAATTACAATTTTACATAAGTCATGCAACCAAACAACTTGGCCTGCACAGTTTTCTGATTCTGCCTGACGATCATGCCCAGGTCATGTAACACTGCCCACCGTGCTGTCGTTACCACCCATTCACGTTGTCTCTGCCTGGAAAACCCAAAGTACATACTGCCAAACTATCTACAGCGTTATGCCAGTTCTACCCAACATGCGACACTGCTTATCCAAACATCTACCTATGTTTGACACTTATTGTGCAACACTGTCCATTCACAAACCCATCGTTCATCTGTTGTCCATCATAATTCTAACCTCCCATTGTTGCACTGCAGCCCAACTTGCCTACACGATAGTCGCATTAACCAACCCTTCAAAATATTATTACCTAACTCTGTTCAAAACTTCAGTGCTCTGCCCATTGGTGTGAGCGCATGGTCTACCGTGGGGCATGCGACTTAGAACCCATCCAAGAATTGACTTGCCTAATCCTGAAATCGAAACTGTTCGAACTTGTGCACCAATACCCGCGTTGCAATCCGCCTACCCTTAACTTAGCCTTGCCTGTGACTTCTCAAACTCCCTCTTCACTCTGTTCTATTTTCATCCAGACTCTGTGATAGTTGGTTGATGGTTGAACTCCATCTAATCTTCTCCAATATATAGAATCCTTAACCAAATGTGACCATCCAAACGATGCATCAGTTGGGATGCCCATGGGTTGGCCCATCGTGCAGTCGACTTGGGCATCAACACAACACAACCTAAACCATTGGGTTAGCTCGCCCAAGTTGACTAACATGTTGCAATTCAATACCTAGGCTGACCAACATGTCTACAACACGTTTCACCCATCGCACAGCCTCCCCATCGCACATCTCGCTCATTAGTCTGCTCCACACAGTCGCTTGCCCACATCGCACATTAGGGGGATGACCACCTCTCGGCATGTTCACTATAAATATTCGCCCACCCGTCTAAAATAATCTACTGTGTCACCTTTAACCAACAATGGGGTCACACAAAACTAAATGTCTTGCTCCCTAGTCACCTTTAACTGAACACTCCACCTAAGTCACCTTTAACCGAATGTAGGCGCCCATCACACATCTAGGCTCGCCCATACTATGGGTTCATTTTTTTGACTCTCTCGGGTGATCCCGACTCGAAGCCCTGACACAGAGGAACCTAACAGGCCGCCTGATACGTAACTACTAGTAAACATATGGGCACCTACGAACTATCCTCCTCTCATTAACTAGGTCGCAAACAGGGTGATTTGAACCTGGGTCTCTCAAGTTTCACTTATTTCACATAACACGTATGCAAAGCGGTTCGCTCATTACACATCTTGCTCACTAGTTGCCTTCACACAACCACTTTCCCACATCGAACATCGGGTGGGCACCTACCTACCGATGCACCCTTTATAAGTGTTCACCCACCCGTTGCACATAACCAACCGAGTCACCTTTAGCAGACGATGGGTCCACACAAAACTGAATGTCTTGCTCCCTATTTGCCTTCAACTGAACGCTCTACCTGATTCACCTTTAACTGAACGTGGGCACCCATTACACATCTAGGCATGCTCATACTATGGGTTCATTTTTTCGATTCTCTCAGGTGTTCCTGCCTCGAAGACCTGACATCCTCCCTCACTCTAAATAAGGATGTCGTCCTCGACAACACCATCATCAAAATATCACAAAGTGTCGCTAACTCCAACATTAATGTCCATGCTTCCCAACTCTTCTCTCTATCGCATAAACCTCCATCAAGGCTCATGACTCCAAAAAATGAAAAGTATCTTCAATCCATGATCGTCAACCACATCTACCATAATCCCATCACACTTCCCCATCACTGAGGGCTAGTCCCCCAAACTCAAGCTACATGCTCTCACTGTAACATATATCATGTCAACTCACCATGTATCATCATCATGTGAACTGTTGCTATGATACTCCAACTCAACTCAAACACATCTCAGTACATTGATGTCCCTCCTGACACAAACTAGTTGGATGGTTAGTCCAACTATCATCCAACCCATGGGAATGCACCTCCTCATGGCATCATCGGTTGTTTCTTCAACATCCTGTCACAACATCAACTCGATTAAGAATCCATCCCATCTCTATCCAAATGTAAAGTAAGCCATGTCTACGTCGATGAAGTGGTCTCCATCTCATCTATAACATGTTATCATCGATGCTAATGTCTATGTGCTACTCATCAATCAACTACATTCATCTAAGCATCATCATCCATGTGTGAGAGGCTCTTCTCATCAAATCAATCAAGAGCTCCCCTCATCAATATAATGCTCAATGTGCCATATCCAGGTCCATGAAGATACCTCCATCTCATCTGCAATATGCCATCCATCAATAATTTCAAAGGGGCAAGTATACACCTTCCTCATCGTCTCATCCATGTGCTTCCCATGGTCATAGACCAATCAAAAATCATGTCTATAAAATATGACTAAGTATCAACTCAACCCATGTCCAAGTGCTCTCACCAAGGCATCTTCATCGCTATAACTCCATCTAACTCCAAAGTGTCTCCTCTCTATTGTATATTTCAAGTCACTCCTCACGAACACACCCAAAAATGTGTCCAAGGTATGCATCCCATACTACATCAAAGTCAAGTACGCCATCTAACCTCAGCTACTCAATGAACCAGATACTCCAAGACCACTATAATATGAAGTCTCCATCAGCTGCAACTCTATCAAGTCATCATGATCTCCCATTACCCATCTCCATCCAACATTTTGGAAAGCACACTTGACTCAAAATCAAGTGCCATCACAAGTGGCCTCTTCCCTCTCAGTCGTATGAATACTCTCATAGGTTTTCCATACCTCCAAAAACTAGCACGGCCTTATTGTACAAATGTGCACAACATCTCCATCATCTCATCTGCAAAATATCTGCATATCGCATCAACAAGTCCATCCGCACAAGATCCCTGCCTTGGCACTTCTCCTTGGATGCCCATAAGTGACATCTCTATAAGTGTTCCTGGATAATTTCCCTCCACGAAGTCTTCCATGCTCCCATCTATCCAACTCGATGCCGATGAGTTCAATTACCAATCCATCCACCCTAGTAGACCAATCACAACTTCAGTCATCTCCTCCTCATTCTCGTTCAGGTCTAGTGCCCTTCGTCACCCTAACCTCATATCATATCATATCACAGGTTCCTTACATCATTGCTTTCTTCCCTCACTAAAGGTCCACCAAGAATGCCTCTTGGTTTCAGCCATGAAGAAGTCCACCCAAGTATCATCATAAATCTAGTGTGCCTCTCTCCAATTTGTCCATGAGTCATGTCAGACACTTAGCCAATTCTCCACTTGGCTAAGCATGACCCATCTATTGCAAAGCTCATCGTGTTCCTCCCTTGTCACGAGAATTTGCAGCTTCTGTCATAAGGTCAAAAATTTCCCCAACAAGTCCTACAACAACCAATGTTCCTTGGTTCTCTAATACACAAGGTCTCATCGTAGTAATCCATGGTAAGATTTTCCATCGCATTGGCAAACTTCCATTGCTCATCCCTGCATATGGCCCATCCTATGAAAGATCCAATGAAATACAAGTAACATCAATACTTAAATATTCATGAGGTTTATCCATGTGAGTGCCTCCTATCATCAATGTCTACATCGGGCAAAAATCTGGCTTAACTTGGGAAAGGAATGATGCCTCAAGTTCTTCCTCTTTCGCCATCACTTCTGCAACGTCCTCTTCCTCATATATCATGTCTTCTTCTTCCTCATCACAATCCACAACTTCATCATGCTTCATTACAAAACCAAGTTGAAGAAGCTCTCCTTTAACATTCTCCTCCAAGACTTCAAGTTCAACTCGAATTTTTTGGTTTTCTTCTTTCATATGACTCAACATGTATAAAGTCACAATAGACTCCCATGACATTCTTTGTAACTTTCCATGTCTTGTTATTCAACTTGGACCAAGCTCAATTCTTCACCCCTACTCAACTATGTCGCCCTTGGTCCCTACATCACACTACAACTAATTACAAAGTGCTTCAGCTTCAATACTAACTACAAACACTATCGTTGTATTCCTGCTTCTTCTTCAACCAAAGTCCACTTTCTGCAAAATGGGTTATAACACCATCTGTCATGCCCCTATCCTTGTGGTAGTCTTTCAACCACTCATTGGCAAGTGCGGCACCACTATACTTTTTCTTTTCACCAATACTTAAGTATACGAGCTACGCCTAACACAACACTTAGTCAATTTTCTAGTGCGTGTTCTTACCAATGCAACAAAAATAACTTACCATCAATTATCTATTCAATTAATATTTCATTAATATGCAACGAAAATCATAACACAAGTATACATATACTTGGGAGGGGAAACTCCCGTAAAATATGCCCAACAATTTTATAATAAACTTCAATACTTTACAGATTTACAATTTTACATGAGTCATGCAACCAACCAACTTGGACTTCACACTTTTCCGATTCTGCCTAATTGTTGTGCCCGAGTCATGCAACACTGCCCACCATGCTGCCGCTGCCACCCGTCCACAATGTCTTCGCCCAAAAATGCCTAAATTACACACTGCCAAAGTGTCTGTAGTGTTATGCTGGTTCTGCCCAACATGTGACACTCATTCCTCGAACCTCTACCTATGTTCAACAGTTATCGTGCAACGTTGTCTATTCACAAACTCGTCGTTCACTGATTGTCCATCGTAATTCTGACCTCCCATCACTCTGTTGCACTGCGACCCAACCTATGTACATGACAGTCGCATTAACCGACCCTTCGAAATATTCGTACCCAACTCCATTTAGAACTCCACTGCTCCGCTACATGGCCTGACATAGGGCGTGTGGCCTACGACCCACCCAAGAACCAACTCACCTCGACCTAACCTCTGAATTGTTTGAAATTCCACACAAGCACCCGCACTGGAATTCGCCTACCCTTGACTCGGCCTTGTCTGTGACTTCTCAAACTCCCCCTTCGCTTTGTTTTGTTTTCATATGAACTCTACGATGGTTGGTTGATGGTTTAAATCCATCTAATATTCTCCAATATATAGACTCCTTCAATGAATGTGACCATCCAAACGATGCATCAGTTGGGCTGCCCATGGGTTGGCCCATCATGCAACTGACCTGATGATGAAAAGAGATTTTGGGGGTTAATCAAAATCCCTTTCCCTAAAAAAAATTGATCCTGTGGCCTATGGGTTATGGCCCACAAAGCCTATCAGAAGCGTTTCTTTAGGCCTTCAGCCTTTAACCATGGACTCACATTAGACCCGAAACCATATAACATTATCGGGCTTCTATATTGGAAGCACACATATGGGACTTAATCCTTAAACCCCCTTTTTTCTCAACTATCGAAATACGAGAAAATCATGGAAATCCCGCTCTAAATCTAATATATACTGGACTTTAAATTATATATACTTGAATCTACATATCGTTGGGTCTGCCTCTACCAAGGTCCTCCTCCGAACTCCGATTTATGTAATCGCCGATTGGCCTATCGGTGACATTGCCACACCACTCATCAGTCATCAATGTTCTATCATTCCAATGTCGTTGATCCTTTGGCCTCTTCGATATTCGATCGCTGATTCTTTTGGGTCGTCGATCTGACACTAGATCCGATGGCTGTCGCTTAATCGCAACATCACATTCACAATCAAATTCGCAATACAACATTTCCAGTTACACTATTCAATGATTGGACCCCTTCCATTTAAAACACCGACCTGATATGTCTTCCAGACCCGATAAGGGTATAGGTCCTTCTGTATGAAATTTCGAGTCCGCTTTACGGATCCACTAAGGGGTTTTGCGCGATTTCTCAGTTTAAGTCGGTTTACACACACCTTTGATGGATTTCTGAGGTTTACCACAATTCTCTATCATATACCAATTCACATGAAACATGCATATATATAATAGTTAATTGATATCATAGAGTTGCCATCGATCCTACAGGAATCGATGGTTGACCAAACCCGCACACAGAAACATTCAGACTATCCACACGAAAAACACATAAATGCACAGTTTCAACACTTAAACACATTTATATATTATTATATACATAATAGTTCTAAGCTACGACATTTTAGCCTTAGGAAAAACTCTCCTCTCGACTACATTGTATCTATCTCATGACATATCTCGAATACGCAGGTTCATCATATATATAAGAAGTATTGGATTGGATCACTAAAATGATTCAATCAAATTTCTCCATGATTTCCTCTAACAAAAGCCCCAAATCTCTCATATGCATACATGCATATGAACACATGGAAAATTACATTAATAAGTCTCCTCGAGACTTTATCCAGTCCATATTTTTCCTCTGTTTTAAAACAGAAAAGTCCTTGTTTTGCTTCCTGGTCCATGTCCTCCTCTTCGCTCCGCTTTGGATTCCTCCCTTTGACTAAGGGTGTTGGATGCTACTGCATTAGACTCTCGAGGCACCAAATTTATGACCTCCTAGTCATATGCTTCTCCTTTCCCTTATTAATTCTACCCACTATCAGTGGAACTACCTTCATGATCTTCTATGAGCTGCAACCAAACCTTTGCAGTAACAGTCTTCCTTCGTTACACGATACCTCACCAGGCCCTCCTCACACGGCCTTTTCGCATCGTTCAGGTTATTTCCTCTAGAACCATATGAGCACTCCATGCTCTAGGTTTGCTACAATCTTCTCACCTTCGACTGTCATTCTCTATGCGACAGTAAGACCATAACTCTCCAGCTCTATCAACTGTACCTCCTGCTCCTTTTTCTTTTGCTCTGATACCAAATGATGGTAATGAGAAATTGGGGGTTAACCAAAATTCCTTTCCCTAAAAAAAATCAATCTTGAGGCCTGTGGGTTATGGCCCACAAAGCCTATTGGAAGCATTTCTTTAGGCCTTCAACCTTTAACCGTGGACTTACATTAGACCTGGAACCATATAACATTATCAGGCTTTTATACCGAAAGCACACATATGGGACTTAATCCTTAAACCCCCTTTTTCTTCTCAACTATGGGAATACAGGAAAATCATGGAAATCCCGCTTCGAATCTAATATATACTGGACTTTAAATTATATATACCTAAATCTACATGTTGTCGAGTCCGCCTCTGCCAAGCTCCTCCTTCGAACTTTGATTGACGCAATTGCCGATTGGTCTATTGACGACATTGCCACACTACTCATCGGTCATCAGCGTTCCATCATTCCACTGTGGTTGGTCCTTTGGCCTCTCTGATATGAAATTGCTGATTCTTCTGGGCCATCGATATGACACCAGATCAGATGGTTGTCGCTTAATCGCAACACCGCATTCACAATCGAATTCGCAATACAACATTCGCAGTCGCACTACTCAATGGTTGGACCCCTTTTGTTTAAAACGTCGGCCTGATATGTCTTTTGAACCCTATAAGGGTATAGGTCCTTCTGTATGAAATCAAGTCCGCTTTACGGATCCACTAAGGGGTTTTGCACGATTTCTCAGTGTAAGTCAGTTTACACACGCCTTTGATGGATTTTTGAGGCTTACCACAATTCTCTGTCATATACCAATTCACACGTGACATGCATATATATAACAGTTAATTGATATCATAGAGTTACCATCGATCCTACAGGAATCGATGGTTGACCAAACCTGCACATGGAAACATTCAGACTATCCACACAACAAACACATAAACACATAGTTTCAACACTTAAACACATTTATATATAATTATATATAGAACGGTTATAAGCTAAGGCATTTCAGCCCTAGGACAACTCTCCTCTCGACTACATTGTATCTATCTCACGATATATCTCGAACACGCAAGTTCATCATATATATAAGAAGTATTGGATCGGATCACTGAAAGGATCTGATCATATTTCTCCATGATTTCCTCTAACAAAAGCCCCAAAGCTCTCATATGCATACATGCATATGAACACATGGTAGATTACATTAATAAGTCTCCTCAAGACTTTATCCAATCCATCTTTTTCCTCTGTTTTAAAATAGAAAAGTCCTTGTTTTGCTCCCTAGTCCACGTCCTCCTCTTCGCTCCACTTTGGATTCCTCCCTTTGACTAAGGGTGTTGGATGCTCCTGCATCCCCTGCCCATTAACACAATGCAACCATGAACTATCGGGTTAGCTTGGGTTGCACTTCATTGCCCAGGCTGACCAATAAGTTCGCAACCTAGTTCACCCGTCACACGGCCTGCCTGTCGCACATCTCGCTCACTGGTTGCCTTCACATAGTTGCTTGCCCACATTGAACATCAGCAGGGCACCCACATACCGACATGCCCGCTATATGTGTTCACCCACCCGTTGCACATAACCGATCATTGGGTCGAAAAAAATCGAATCTCTCACTCCCTAGTTGCCTTTAACTAAATGCTCCACCTGAGTCGCATTTAACCAAGCATAGGTTCTCATCGCACATATAAGCACACATGTACTATGGGTTTAGTTTTTGGACTCTCTCAGGTGCTCCCAACTCGAAGCCCTGACATAGAGGAACCCAACAACCTGCTTGACACGTAACTTCTAGTAAACCTCTGGGCACCTATGGCCTATCCTCCTTTTCGTAAACTGTGTCTCAAATAGGGGTAGTTCAACTTGGGTCTCTAGAGTTTCAGTTATTTCACATATCTCAGATTATCAATTGAGCTGCCCCCAGGACAAAAGTATTCTCATTTTTAATTTTATTGAAACCTTGATTTAATTTCTCTGTGGATATAGGGTTTATATATATCTCAAAAGTAATTATAACATTTTAGATTTAATTAAAAGAATGTTATAAATTTAAATTAAAATAAAATATTTTGATTGTGAAATAGGTTATGGTTTTTTGGCATGTGGTATCCATAAGCCATGGTATTTTTCCATGGTTTTGAAACAAAGGCTATATACAATTTAAAAATATCCATGGTAAAGTGGGGTTAATACTCATGGTAAATAATATTGTCATATTGGTATTGTAACAAAGTCTATATACAAATTAAGAATATCCATGGTAAAGTGGGGTCAATACCCATGGTATAGAATCCTTTCATATTGTTATAGAATATTTTGATTGTGAAATAGGTTAAGATTTTTGGGAATGTTGTATTGATAAGCCATGGTATTGACCCATGGTATTATAACAAAGCCTATTCACTAGTTAATAACAAAATAAAAATATAACAAATTGAATTTTATTATTTTTATTACTTTAAATTTTTATTATTAATTGATCCAACATTTAAATGTTTACACTCATCTCAGATATTGGGTCTATATTACTTTTAACTTTTTATTTATTACTTTTAATGTTTTGTTTATTACTTTTAACATTTTATTAATCATGCCAACATTTAAATGTTTACACTCATCCCCGTATCACTTTTAACTTTTAGTTTTTAACTTTTAGTTATTTTTTAATTGAGCCAACATTTAAAATTGTTTACATCCTTACATTACGCATACACATCTACCCTATAACTTTTTATTTATTACTTTTAACCTTTTGTTTATTACTTTTAAATTCTTATTAATCGAGCTAACATTTAAATATTTATGCTCATCCCCAGATCACTTTTAACTTTTAATTATTTTTCATTGAGCCAACATTTAAAATTGTTTACATACTTACATTACACCTACACATCTATGTAGTGCACCTCTTGACGCAATTACCCATGGTATTGGCCCATGGTATTGTAACAAAGCCTATTCACAAGTATCAATGGCAAAAGTGGGGGTCAATATCTATGGTTAAGAACCTCGTCATATTGTTATAAAATATTTTGATTTTGAAATATGTTTTTTGGGCATGTGGTATTGATAAGCATGGTATTGTAACAAAGCTCATCCCCATATCACTTTTAAATTTTATTTATTTTTTCATTGAGCCAACATTTAAAATTGTTTACATACTTACATTGCACCTACACATCTATGTAGAGAACCTCTCGAGGCAATACCCCATGGTATTATATCAATGGTTAAGAACCTCGTCATATTGTTGTAAAATATTTTGATTGTGAAATATGTTTTTTGGGCATGTGGTATTGATAAGCCATGATATTGTAACAAAGCATATTTACAAGTTGATAATACCCATGGTAAAGTGGGGGTGAATTTTCATGGCTAAGAATATTGGTATTGTAACAAAGCATATTTGCAAGTTAATAATATCCATGGTAAAGTCGCAGTGATTTGACTCCTAAGTCTAGGAAGGCATGCATACTCTAACGCGCTCAGATTTTGAACTTGCGGTCTCTTAGGAGGAAACACATGCTCTTAACCATTAGACCCACTCAAGTTGTATCCACAATAAAATGGGGATGAATATCCATGGTTGTGAATCTTGTATTATTATAAAATATTTTGGTTGTGAAATAGGTTATGGTTTTTGGGCATGTGGTATTGATAAGTCATGGTATTGACCAATGGTATTGTAACAAATCCTATTCAAAAGTTAATAACAAAATCAAAATATAACAAATTGAATTTTATTATTTTTATTTCTTCAACTTTTTGTTATTAATTGAGGAAACATTTAAATGTTTACATTCATCCTTAATATTAGGTTTATATTACTTTTAACTTCTTTTTTTATTATTTTAAATTTTTATTATTATTTTTTAATTGGGTCTACATGTAAAATTGTTTACATACTTACCGTACACCTACACATCTAACCTATACTCCGCACAATAAGTATTTTTTTTTAATAAATTTATATATTAGTTACTAAAACATAACATTCAACAAATACAATTTAAACCACAATGCCTCTCCAACTTTGCGAAAATGTGGGTGGTGCTTTGTAAAGATAGCATTTATTTGAACTTAGGCATTTCTAGCTCAAAAAAATTATACATGTAGTAGCATCATTACTATGCTTTCCAAAATCACTAACATACTCATCAATGTTGAATTCAATTGGTTTGTTATACTATGTAAATGCAAAATATAAAACTATCAAATAATAATTAAAGGAAAATTTGTTTCAATATAATATTATATTTTCTTTAATTTATTAACATAATTCAAGATTGTGAAATTTAATTTGATATGTTAAAACCACATTTTATTCTAATTTATTGAATGGAGAGAAATGGACTTTATAATGCAATTATTTAAAAAAAAAGGAAACCATTCAAAATGACATGACTATAAACCAACAAACAAGATGTTTTTCCATCTATTTCACTTCACCTCAAACACAAACGACTTATTTAAACTACTTCGAAAAAAAAAATAAAAAATTTATAAAACACACTATAATCACAAAATTATCAATCATTTATATTTATAAACAATTTTTTTAGAATTAGAAATAATTATAAAAAAGTTAATCATAGTCATCCATGGTTGGCAATACTCCCCATGGTAAACCATAGCAAACCATAGTCAAACATGATTAACCTCAATCAACCATACTCAACCATGGTCAACCATAGTCACCCATGGTCAATGATGGATAATTCTAGTCACCATGGGCAACCCATGCCTAACCATGCTCAACATGGCTAACAATGATCAGCCATGGTCAAAATGGTCAACCATGGCCATTGATTCTCAACATGCTCAACCTAAATCTACCATAGGAAAGTATAGTCAAAATGGTAAAAGGATTGTCATTTATGGTCAATATGGTATAGCTCCTATTCAATATGCCTAACCATAATAAATCATGGTATAGTAATCCTCCCCATGAACATAAATTGTTAACTAGCACAACTACATTAGTAAAATTGGTTGATATGCATTGATTGAGAAAGATTTTCACCTTTTATATGCCAATCAATGTTTTAAAATGGTGTTGATCGACATATATTAACAACTTTTATGAAAATGGTGTCAATGGTCACTTATGATAAAAAATGGTCTAACCAAGGTCAATCATGGTTTGCATGGTAAAACATTGTCAAGCATGGTAAATGGTCAACCATACATTAACCATACATTAACCATACATTAACCATAGTCAACCATGGTCAACCATGGTAGACATCGTTGATTATAGTCAACCATGTGCAACCATGGTCAACCATGGTAGACATCGTTGATTATAGTCAACCATGTGCAATCATGGTCAGCTATTTTGAACCATGGTGAACTATGTTCAACCACAATAACCGTAAACAACATGGTTAATCATGATCAACCATAGTCAATGATAAACGATCATTAAAAACTTTAGTTTAATGTGGACAACTATGGAAATCATTCGTGACCATAATACATCATTGTCAACCACAACTTTACCATATTTAACCATAATCAACTAAGGTAAACCATACTCTACTAACCCTCCCCATGAACATCCACCTTCAACTAGCACAACCACGTTAATAAAGTGGTTAACATATGAGTATCAATATTATTTTCCACCTTCCATATACTCGGACATACTAGGGGCAGGGGTAGAAGATAAGTGCCATTAAAAAGTGAAAAATGATGCCAAAAATCCAACTAAAAAGGATCTGCTTATATCAACCACTTTATTATATGATTATGCTAGTCTATGGTTTTGTTGAAAATATTTGCACAACCAAGTGATGTGGAATATTCAAAAGAAAAGAAATGAGGGGAAATAAATCTAACGGTTTTTTTTTGTTTGGTTTATGTTGACATACAACTTGTAGCGATTGAAACATTGAAGTATCTCATATTCCATTTTTCATAACGAAAACATGTAGGAAAGACATTGCATGTATTTCCCTATATTGTTGACTACTATAGAATATTTGTGACTCATATTGAATGAATGAATGAAGTGATTTAATCACATCCATGAGGCTAAGCAACCTATGAGACCTCAACATAGGCAAACATGTAACTAGCAAAGAAAAGCCAACATGACCTAAAGCATCACACCTAAATTTCCTTTTCTTTCTACATCTTGGATCTTCTACCCTGTACCAATAATTCTACAATTATTATTGTCTTCTATTCTTCTGTTGCGTATTTGGATCATATCCTTGTTAGTTGAACATTCCATGATGTAATGCCATTATGTCTCTACCACTTCTTGAGTGCAATAACGACACATTTTGTCGACCCACTCCTCTTTGGGTATCATCCATCTTCTGGTTTCACATCTAAGTTGATGCGAACTAGTTCTTATCTGGGTGATTAATTTCTTTCCATTTTATTTCCATTCCTATGTAGGAATTTTGTGTATGGTCATATGTAGGATTGAAATGCTTGATATAATATTCCTTCTCCTCCCAAGCGACCCTTTCCACATGTTTTCTTTGAATTTTTCTTGCACATACTTTTTTTATTTCTCCTTTGTTATTTTGACATTCACTTATGCTTATACCCCACTTATTCATCCATTTGATGTTTTGTTTCATCCACATGCTCTTTCTTCTATCTAATTTCTCTATAGCTACCATTTTTGGCCAACAATGAGTCTTCGTGTTATCTAATCTTTTTAGATAAATTAACAATCTAAACATAGTCAATGCTTCAAAGAGGAAAGCCCCAACTTCTGCTAGGACAATTTCACATTGAATACTTGATTTAACCTTGAGGATGTTTGTAATTAAATGATTTTGTAATCTCCATTTTCTTGCTGACGTGCTGCTACCCCATACTTCACATCCATATAGTATCACTAGGACCACTAAAAGCCGAAAACAAGTCTTCCTAGTCTTCCAATCCCATAATTCAACTCTTCTACATCTATTTTGCAATGATTATAGAGCTCTCCGTCCACCCTGTATAATTCTTTCTCTACACATGTCCCAACTGAGTTTGTTGTGGAAATCAAGGCCAAGGTACTTATATTCATTGACCACATGTAAGGGGTTGCCTTCAAAAACAAATTCCCTATTAACCTTCTTTCTCTTCAAGGTAAAAATCATGACCTTAGTTTTGCTAGTGTTCACTTGCATCCCAACCTCATGACAAAAAAGCTCTAGGGCTTTTAAGTGTCCCTTCAAATCTTGTGTTATTTTTTACATTAAAATAAGATCATTAAAATAAAGAAGTAACTTTATAACATAATTGGTCAAGTGGACCCCGCATCAACTCCCCCTCCCCCACCCCACACCACCAAACTTGTCTATCCACTCTAATTTATCAATATATATCCCAGATAAAGTATGGGGTAATGGGCATCCCTGCTTGACCCCAATATCATTTCCAAAACATTCTAAAAATCCTTGTTTGGTTCAAATTTTGGCCCAAACGTGGTCATACAACCTATGGAAAACATCCTTGTTTTGTTTTGGAACTTCCAATTATTCCATTCCGCTCCACAATTTTCTTTTGGGCATTGTATCAAAAGCTTTCTTGAAGTCAACAAAGCAACAAAAGACCTCCCCTTCCAGTTTATCGCAAACCTTCTTGGTCAAGTGTCTAAGCATAATGCAATGATCAAGAGTAGAATGCTTTGGTCTGAAGCATTCTTGTCCTTTCGCCCTCTTTCCCTTCTTTTCATCCCAATCATTGATCTGTTTTTTTATCATGCACCCAAAAAGTTTACCAAAAAAACACTCCTCATTATGGTGCTGTAATTTTAAGAATTATCGATGTTGCCATTTTTTAGCAGGGGTGACAACACTAGTCATCCAATTTGTCAGAAAGCCATTGTGAATGACCTCATTGAATATTCTTTAAACGTGAGGGCCTCCAAGCCCCATTTTAAGTATTCTACCTATAACCATCTATATCTCGAGCATAGTCGATATTCCATCTGAGAAAAAATTAGTTTTTAAATTGATTATATGAAGGCTATCTTTATCTCGCTTATATAGTTGCTTTGGATATTCTAATCATTAATAACTTTTTGTTGCAATTTTTTTCTAAAGCCGTCTCCCCATTACAATCAACTCCTTTATTCTTATTTGCATATACACTTTGTTTTTTTCAATATGACTAGTTTTAGATATTCCCTATTATTAGATATGGCCATTTTCTTTGCTGGATTACACTCCTCATCATAAGGTTGGGCCTATCGACTTTATGTTCTGGCGATGCCGAATACGCTGGGCCGTGGTACGTCTATTCTGATAGATGCACGGTTCCAATAACAGACAACGAAAAATCTATTGCATGGTCCATACTGAGCGTCTTCAAAGTAAAATATGCGGTGACTAAGTTTGTTGTCCACATCTTTATTGTCATGCCCGTCATAGGAAAAGGTGTGATCACAATCAGAGGCATATTGGAGTAGAAAGCCATTACCGTTTTTGATACTTCATGTTTATCTAGAACATGAAACATACAAATTATTGTTACTTAGAGGTTAATTATAGTTCTAGGTTATAGGTGTATGCTTATATTGTTTTTTTTACAAGTTTTCTATTTATCTTCTTAATTTTCAATTAGTTGTGTGCTTATATTGCTTTTTTACAAGTTTTCTGTTTATCCTCTTAATTTTCAATTAATCAAGGTAAATGGTGAGGTTGTTTCAAACGAAAATTATATTTACATTTGCATCACATCACATGTATTTTAACTTCAAAATTTTGAGAATTTAACTAACTTTATATGTTGAAAACTTTTTAGATGACTATTAGTTTTTGGTTATGCTATTACTTATGGTGATTATTATCATTTTTGTGTGACTGAGTGTTTTCCTACTTTGCTTGGAGTTCACATGGAAAACTTTATAGCTTTGATGTTATCACTCTTATATCTTGGCATGCATTTTTTGTATGAGTTGGGTATTTGTTTACTCTAACTCATAGTTTATGCAAAGCTTCATATTCATGACAATATCATTGAAAATATTGTTGTTTCGAGATTGATTTATACAACATTAATATTTTTCAACGTTATGCTAAAAGAAAACACATTTCTATGTCATATACATCAAACCTAGGTTGCCACAAAATGTCAAGGTCTCCTAAGCTATGAAATGTGTGTTTATTTATAAATATCATACATTATAATAGTTAATAAGATTGACTATCTTTAAAGGTCTTCCTACTTTACCTCGATTGTTTACATTAAAATTCAAAGATAACAAAGCCTTTCTTTGTACATTATATTGTTGTGTTATAACACCATAGGTTGTGATATATATGATTCTTAAATTTGAAATTCTTTAATGCCTAAACATGAAATTTATCGATGATATTTTTTTTGTAAGTTTAAGTAGTATTTGAACCTCAAATATCGAGCAAACCATATACATCCATGCATCAAGCGTCATTATCTCATCCATCATTGAGTAGGTGGTCTCAATCTTCCCAATGTGAAACCAAATATTTTTTACCACCTACCTATAGAATAATTAGTCCAAAACTCAAGGAGTATCAACATTTCTAGCATAACTAGACTATCTATGAAAGTATTGTAAAAACAAAAACTAGAGATAAACAATCAGGTTCAACTATTTGAAGAGGTGAATGGAGCTGGATCTCTAACACTTGTGCCAGGAGAAATATGTGAAGTCGGTCCACACTAGAAATGTAGTTCAATGTGTGCAAGCCTCTCCTCAATCCTCTGTAAGTGAAAATTCTTATTGCACTTTTCCCTTTTGATATCCTCCAAACTGAAAAAAATGTTATACCTTTCTTCCTGCTTATCCATTAAAATCTTGTCAAGCAAGGTCTTCATCTTCCAATACAAGGTTAAGTCTGCATAATAATGCTTCCTTCATCCTTGAGCATGCCCCGAGTTAGGAATATAAGTGGCAACATCTTCAAGAATCTCAGGCTTAGAGAAGACCTATCTATCATGGACAACATAAGACTCCAAATTGTAGATTTCCTCTTGTCTGTCACGGGGATTGCTTCTTAGAAAGTATTAGAAACTTCCTAGGACTATTGTTGAGCTCTATTTTGGCCCTGGTGGCTACAACCTCCTCCTCCATCCCTATTTCACATGCACTGGTGTAGCATTTTTAACCAATAAATAACAACCCTGTGGTTTTAACTCTCAATACGTTGAATGGGGATAGAGGGAATGTGAACTGTGGGCTTGGACTACTTGGAGACCCAAACAAATAGTTGACCAGCTAAGAACCAAATCAATCTAGAAGGAGGGTAGGGCTAAACCCAATAGATTATCTGTCCCTAGAATAATCCTCCACATAATATCAACTCCCAGAGATAGTCTTGGAAGGTCACTATCATTAAGGTCTCGCTGATACATACTCTTTTCTAACAACCATCCTAGAACAAGTAGAGGAATGTGAGGACATGAAGGGTAGTGAGCCAAGTTCAAATGCCCACAACTAGTAAAACATTAATAAAAATGGCAGGAAATACCAATTATGCCAAAAACATCACTAGAATAATGTCATCAAGAACCACTTGAGCTTACAAGAAAATTAGAGTGAATCTCTTTGCCCTTAAAAACCTTTACTGATATGTAACAAAATAAATTTAGAGACAAAACATGAAGATTGAGAAGTGCCCAAGGAAGATGCAAAGATAACCATTCATTACATACCAGGAGAGGTGACTCGTTCAACTTGACATAGCTACACTAGAGTCCCCAACAATGACCATGCAGGGGATCCCAACACCCCCCCCTCTAACTGCATCTTCTACACTCATATGCAAAAACTTCTGCCACTTAGAACTCCATGCAACTCACAATACGTAAACCCTGACGCCTCCTGCAATGATTATCATTCAAAGGGGCTCTCCACACCATAACTAGTGTTTGTCCAACCTCCTCCACTTGAAGTTACCTTGCTATTTTCTCTCGTGAAATAGGGAACCAAATTGATGCTACCCTATATGTCTCATCACCCAAAAACCTTCCCTCATCAACTCCCAGTCCTTGAGAGGAATCCTTGCTTAAGAGAAGCAAAGCCACATGTTTTATGCATGTGAAGGGGCAGCCACACCACCCCTGGAATTAACTCTCCTCTCCGATCCAAGGTGGCGGGCATGACTCCCTATTCTTCTCTTTGTCCCGAGAGTCACCCCCATCGGGGGAAAATTTATCGATAAATTAAATTCATATATTAGTTAGTGAAACATAACATTTAGGAAATACAATTTAAACCAAACTTTAGACTTATTCAACTTTGAGAAAATGTGGGTGGTGCTTAGTAAGCATAAAGTTTATTTGAGCCTTGGGTTTTTTTAGCTCAACAAGGTTATACTTATTCTAGCATCATTACTATGCCTTCCAAAATCACTAACATACTTAATCAACATTGAACTCAATTAGTTTGTTGTAATTATGCAAAAGTAAAATCAATACTCATTCAACTTTGAACTCAATTGGTTTGTTGTAATGGTGTAAATGCAAAGTATAAAACTATCAAATATAATCAAAGGAAAATTTTCTTCAATATGATATTTTCTTTAATTTATTAACATAATTCAACATTGCTAGATTTAATTTAATATGTTAAAAACATAGTTTATTTTACTTTATTGAATGGAGAGGTATGACCTTTATAATGCAATCATTCAAAATGGCATGATGAACATAACCAACAAGATGTTTTTCCATTTATTTCACTTGATTTGGGAACAAAAACAATTTATTTAAACTATTTAATATAAAAATATATATATATATAAAAATCTAATCAAACCATAGTCATAAAACTATCAATTTTTTATATTTATAAAACATTTTTTATGGAATTAGAAATAATCACTACACAAGTCATAACAATTATTTATGATTGACAATACTCACCATGGTTAACCATAGTCAATCATAATCAACCATGGTTAATCTCAATCAGCCATGCTCAATAATGGTCAACCATGATCATCTTTGGTCAACCATAGTCACCATGGTTAATGATGGTCAATTCTAGTCACCGTGGGCAACCCATGGCTTACCATCCTCAACACGGCCAACATGGCCATTGATTATCAACATGAATCTATCATAGAAAACTATGGTCAAACCATGGTCACCTATGGTCAATATGGAAAACACCTATTCAACATGTCTAACTATAGTCAATCATGGTCTACTAATCCTTCCAAAAATGCACGTCATAGTACAATTACATTAGTAAAAATGGTTGATATAGATTGCTTGACAAAGCTTTTTAGCTTCCATATGTCAATAACTATGTTGATCAACATATATCAACTACTTTTATAAAAATGGTGTTAGTGGCCACCTATGGTCAACCAAGGTCAATCATGGTTTGCATGGTAAGACATTGTCAAGCATGGTAAATGGTAAACCATACATTAACCAATTTAACTATAGTCAACCATCATCAACATGAACAACAATAGTGGACATGGTTGATTATACTCAACCATGTGCAACCATGGTCAACCATTTTCAATCATGGTAAACATGGTGAACTGTGTTCAACCACAATTAACCATAAACAACATGGTCAACCATGATAATCAACCACAGTAAATGATAATATATCATAAACAAATTTACTTTAATGTAGACATCTACATAAATCATTTGTTGACCATAATCAACCATCGTCAACCATAACTTTACCATAATTAACCATAATAAACCAAGGTCAACCATATTCTAGTAATCCTCCCATAACATCCACATTCAACCAGCACAATCACAATAATAATAAAATAGTTAACATATGAGTATCCATATCATTTTCCACCTTCCATATACGTGTAAGTGCCAAAGATATACACCATTAAAAGGTGAAAAATGATACCAAAAATCAAACCAAAAAATCTGCTTATATCAACCAATTTATCAGTGCTATTCTATGCTGTTTGTTTACGTGGTTAAACTGCAATGTTTTTAGTCTACCTACAACTGAAATACGTCGAAAGTATTACGTTTTGGGTGCATGACAATTCTAAGACTCAGAGGAATACGTGCTCAGCCAAGTGATGTAAAATATTCAAAAGAAAATAGGTGCCAGAAATCTCACCACTTGTTTCCGTTTGGTTTACGCTGACATACAAGCTGCAACCGATTGCAACATTGAAGTATCTTATAACGAGAAACGTTGCCCATATTTCCCTTTATCGTCGACTACTGTAACATATTCGTGACTCCTATCCGAAAAAATGTAAGTTTGAACCTGTCGAGTTTATGTTCTCTCGATCCAGAACACCATGGGCCGTTGTACCTCTGTTGTGATAGATGCATAGTTCCAATAACAGAGAAAGAACGAAAAACAATTGCATTGTGGGTCCAAAACGAGGGACCTTAAAATAAAATCTGAAGTATGTTATCCATATCTGTATTGTCATGCGGGTCAAAGGTAAATGTGCGATCACAATCAGAGGCATATTGGATTTAAAAGCCATTACCTTTTTTGACAGTTCAGGTCAATTCTCCCATTCCTGATAATCTATCATGCCAAACGTGGGGCAGCTCGCCACTCAATAATTTAGTTAAATATCTCAAATACATCAAACCTAGGTTGCCACAAAATATCATGATCTCTTATGAATGAGTGTATCTATAAACATCATACATTACAATTAAGATTGACTATCTTTTAAAGGCCCTACTACTTTATCTCAATTGCTTACATTAAAATAACAACAATGATTACTTTGTACATTATATTGTTATGTTATAACATAGTAGATTGAGAAATATATGGTCGCTAAATTTGAAATTATTTTGTCTAAACATAAAATTTCTCTATGATTATCAAATGATAAGTTCATTTGAAATAAATTCATATACGAGTTAATGAAACATGGCATTTAGGAAATACAACTTAAATCACAGTTTCGATCTCTCCAACTATGAAAAATGCAGGCAATGCTAGTAAGCATAGGTAAGCATAGAGTTTATTTGAGCCTTGAGCTTTTCTAACTCAAAAAATTTATACTTACTCTAGCATCATTACTCTACCTTCCAAAACCACCAAGTTATTCATTCATTATTAGACTCAATTGTTTTGTTATAATTGAGTACATGTAAAATATATAACTATCAAACAATAATCAAAGGAAAATTTGCTTCAATATAAAATATTGTGTTCTTTTATCCATTAACTTAATTCAATATTGATAAATTTAATGAAAAATATTAAAATCATAATTTATTATTTATTTATATCTAGAGAGATATGAGAAATTATAAACTAACAAAATAAATATTTTTCTATTTATTTATTTGAATTAACAAAAAAAAATTATTCAAATTTTTTTTTATGAAGGAAAAATAAACCTTTTTCATTAATAATTAAATAAAATCATTTATTTTTATAATCTATGAACCGAACATCTTTAATTAATAATTAATTAAAATTTATATAATCATTTTTTAATCTATAAACCCAATTATATATTCCACAAAGCACAAAATAAAACCACCACCAAATAATCAAATCGCTTATTAAAAAAAACTATGATCAGATAACATTGAATCCATTATCCTTATAAAACAAATTCTCTAAAATTAAAGATAATCAAGAAAAACTGTTTCCTCCCCCATCTTGAAGATACATATCAACAAAATTTAAAATGCAATGTAAAAGCAAGAAAGCCATACAATATCTAATTCAAATAAAGCTTAGATTGAGGCTAATACTCATCAATATATCCCTCGTTTGTATTTGCTTTTATTTCCACTTTCGCTTTGATAAAAATACATGAAAAAATCATATTAAACATAAAGATTAAGGTTTTTTTGAATTTAGGTAAATGAGAAAAGAGAAGTAAACACAAGTTTACATGATTAGGATTTATATTGTTAGGCCATTCTTTAACCAATGGCTGAACGGGATGAAGCCATTGATGATAGATGTTTAAAACTAGTTTATGATCTGGCATGTTGGGATGTTATATTTTATTAATATTATTGTAATTATAAGTTTTTTTTTATTATTAAAATTTATTAAATATTATAAAAAATTTGAATTTTTATAATTATTGGAAGATATATCTCTAGAGCTTTTTTTAGGATATTTTAAATAACAAATATTTTTTATTTTTTAACTTATGATGCATAATATTTATCTTACTACTGTATTTATAAAAAACAATATAATATATTGATAAAAAAATACTAAATCACAAAACCCAAGGAAATTGTTGGGGAAAAATAGAATGTTGGCCATCATTGTTATGCACATACAAAAATGACTTAATCACGTTCTCGTTGTTACAAGCATCATGAAGTCACATTATTTTATTATAAAGTAAAAAAAACTTAAATAAATATGAGGGAGAATTTATAGTTAAACCATATACACATTTTTATGAGCACTTATTATTTAATTGTTCTATATTCATAAATAAATATTTGACATAGCAATAAAATAAATAAATGGTAAATAATTAACACATAATAATAACAAAAGCTATGTAGTAGTAATGTCACTGTCCTTTTTTTATTTTTTTGGACATTGCCACTATTTTATTTTTGTTTTCAAAAATCTATTTTGAAAAGTTAAAAATGTTTATTCAAATTTCC
>APFE031342570.1:225153-259963 GCA_000404065.3 Pinus taeda | reverse complement strand
TTTTATATTAAAAAAAAATCGTTTCAAAGGCATAATTAAATTAATCCTCCCACACAAAGAGATTATTTTTTCTTTAGCGTGGTTAAAATATCAACAGACTACCTCGCACCTTGCACAAGGCAGTTTAGTGGGTGATCATTACAGAGGAGGAGATCATGAGCAGTGGACCTAGTAAGTCAGCAAGGCCCGCAGGATCAAGAGTACCAAGTGGAAATAGTATGGAACACAGAAATTTTCAAAGGGGCCGTGTATTAAATCATCAATAGTGGTCAAAAGGAAATCAAAGAACACCATATAGGCATCTAGCTCAGTAGCCACACAGAGTACCTAAATAAACTCATCAATCACAACAACATCTTCCTATGCGACAACACCACGTCACACCACCTCAACACCGATCCCAACAGTCTAGTTCTTTCCACCAACGTTCCAGTCCAACTCCTGGTTCAACTGGTAGTAGGAGCCAAGCTCCTAAGAGGGGGTGTTGGACTTGTGGAGGTCCTCAATACGAGAGGGATTACCCTAAAAAGGCAGGTAATACCAACTCAACTTAGAAAGAAACTATAGTTGGGGATTTGGGGAAGGCTCATCGCATTCATGAAGTGGTGAACAATCGTCAAGACAAGAACTAGTCCACTGCGTTGGAAACCTCAGGTAATATTGATGGTATAAGTTTTGTCATTTTAATCGATCTAGGAGCTACTGATTCTTTTATTTCTCTAAATTCATTATCAAGGATTAAACATAAAGCAATTACACAACATGATTTTAGACATGTAGAAATGGCATGTGGTATGAAAAGAAATATAGGAAGGATGGTAAAGGATTTTGAGGTGGACTTGGGTGTATGTAAGACCAAGCTATCCTTGTACTATACGATATTAGGAGTCTATGATGTAGTTATAGGAATGGATTGGTTGGAATGATATGAGGCACTCCTAGACTGCAAAGAAAAGGTACTACGTTTCACAGACGATGGCAACCAAAGAAAATCCTTGAGGGGCAAGCGCCGAGGGGTGTCCTTAAGGTTCATCTCCTCCATGTAACAAGGAAATGTAGGTGAAAGGGATGTCAAATGTTCATGGTGGTAGCTCTAAACGATAAGGGTGATTCTGAAAACCTTGATAAACATCCAATTCTTGTTGAATTTAAGGATGTATTTCCCAAAGAACTACTTGAGCTACCCCCAAAAAGGGAAATTGATTTCACCATCGACCTTAAACGAGGCATTGAGCCTATTGCAAAGGCACCCTATTGTACGTCAACACCTGAGCTAAAGGAATTACAAATCCAATTAAAGGAATTGTTGGAATTGGGGTCCATATGAACCATCATATCTCCATGGGGATCCCCTACAATTTTCGTTAAGAAGAAGGATGAGTCTTGGTGACTATGCATTGACTACTACCAGTTAAACAAAGTGACGATAAAAAATCAATACCATCTACCAAGGATAGATAACTTGTTTAATCAAATGAGGGGGGCAATTGTGATTTCAGAAATAGATATGAGGTCAGGATATCATCAGTTGAGAATCAAGGAAGAAGGTATCTCGAAGACAACCTTTAAGACAAGAATTGGGAAATATGAATTTGTAGTTTTACCCTTTGGACTGACAAATGCCCTGGGTGTTTTCATGAGTTTGCTAAATGGAATATTTCAGGATTACTTAGACAAGTTTTGTACAAGTATTTATCAATCACGTTTTGATATACACAAAGACCCAAGAAGTGCATGATGAACACTTGAGGATAGTTCTATAACGTCTTAGAGAAAACAAATTGTACAGGAAGTTGTCAAAATGTTCCTTTCACCAAACCAAAATTCATTATACTAGGCACATTATCTCTGGGGATGGTATCACAGTAGACCCGACAAAGATCGAGGCCACCATGGAATGGCCAACACCAACCAATGTTCATGAAATACAAAGTTTCATGGGCATGGCAGGGTATTATCGTAGATTTGTCGAAGGGTTTTCAAAGATAGCAAGCCCCATTATCGAGCTCCAGTGAAAGAAGAATAAATTCATTTGGATTGGAAAATGTGAAGAGGCATTCCAAATGTTAAAGGTGTTATTAATGACTACGTTAATTTTGAAGGTGTCGGATATGGAACAAGAATTTGTAGTTTGCATCGATTCCTCCAAGGAAGGGTTGGGTTGTGTATTAATGAAAGAAGGAAGAGTGATAGCTTATGCATCAAGGAAAATTAGAACCCATGAAGAGAATTATGCAACCCATGATCTAGAAATGGCAACAATTGTTTATGCACAAAATATTTGGAGACACTACCCTCAAGGTAGGAAGTTTGAACTTAGGACTGACCATTGTGGGTTACAACACATATTCACTCAAGATCACTTAAATTCAAGATTGAGACAGTCGTCTAAGCTAATCAGTGAATATGATGTTGATATTACTTATATAAAAGGAACAGTAAATAGGGTGGTTGATGCTTTAAGTAGGAGGCCTCGGATATTTTCAGTGATTCCCTTAAAGACAAATTTGAGGGAGAATTTGCTTGACTTACAATTTAAGGACACCTGGTACGAGGAGTTTAACAAGAGTTTGGGGGAGGATGAAATGATGATCCCAAAATATGAAGAATACTCCCTTAATAGTGATGAGATACTACAATTTTGAGGAAGGATATATGTTCCACCAAATGAAGATATACATTAGTTAATTTTGAATGAAGCCAATCATGTAGTATACATGGCACACCTAAGTGTTAAGAAGATGAGTGCAGACTTGAAACCACTCTTCTTTTGGAAAGGGATGAAAAAGGACAATGTAAACTTGGTAGTAAGATTGTTAGAGTGTCAACGAGTAAAAGTTGAACACAAACATCGAGCAGGGTTATTGCAACCCCATGAGATACCATAATCGAAATAGGAAGTTATATCAATGTACTTCATTGTGGGAATACCAAATACCTCAAGAAGACATGATGCCATATTTGTAGTGGTGGACACACTGACTAAGAGCACCCATTTTATATCAGTTAAGACCACATATAAGGCACCAGAGATAGAAAGACTTTTTATTGATGAGATTGTGAAATTACATGGAGTACCTAGGAAGATCATATTAGATAGGGGAGCAATGTTTACAGGAAGGTTTTGGATCAGTATCTAAGAATCCTTGGGAACCCAATTGAACTTCAGCACTGCTTATCACCCTGAGGCAGATGGTTAGACAGAGAGGACTAATCAAATCCTCGAGGACATGTTACAGATGTATGTGATGGACCAACAAAAGAGATGGGAGAAGATTTTACCCCTCGTGGAATTTGCTTACAATAATAGTTATTAGATTTCCATCAAGATGGCACCATTTGAGTTCTTGTATGGAAGGCCTTGCAGATTGCCTCTCAGTTGGGACCGACTAGAGGACCGAGTATTAATAGCACCAGAAGTGATGTAAGAGATGGAAGAACAAATGACTATGATTAGGGGGAGACTAAAAGAAGCACAAGATCGACAAAAAATCTATGTTGATGCCCATCAGATAGACCAAAGTTATGAAGTGGGAGATAGGGTGTTCTTGAGAATAAGGCCCCAAAAGAGCTCTATAAGATTTGGAAAGGGAGCAAAATTGTCTCCACAGTTTATGGGACCTTTTGAAATCTTAGAAAGAAAAAGTCATGTGGCATATAAGCTTGCCTTACCTCCATCTCTATCATGCATGCATGATGTGCTGCATGTTTCTCTTTTGCGTTATTATATTTCAGATCCTTCGCAGGTTATTGCCTTAGGTCATTTGCAGGTTTCGAACTATGACACGGTGATGGTCGAACTAGTTCGCATACTCGACCAATGAACTTTACATCTTAGACGATGATTGGTGGACCAACTTAAGGTCCAGTGGGACAATTATAGTCCCAATTCAACCACTTGGGAGGATGTCGAGGAGATGCGACAACGTTTTCCTTACCTATTCCAAGGACTTCAAGACAAAGTCTATTATTAATAGGGGGGTTATGTAGTGTCCCGCTCTAGTTGACTGACAGTGATATGACATTAACATTTATTTAGCCCTAAGGCCCACACTTTATTCTTTCAGGAACTAAGGTTGACGATCTGGACACATGACTATATTATTAGTGGATGTGATGGTTATGTATGTTCTCTGTTGATATTATGATGATGATAGCATTAATGGTTATGTATGTTCTTTATTGATATTATGATGATTGTAGCATTAATAGTTATGCATGTTCTCTATTAATATTATGATGATTGTAGCATTAATGGTTATTCTTGTTCTCTATTGATATTATGATGATTTTAGTAGTAAAGGATATGTATCCTCTCTATTAATATCATGATGATGATAACCTTGATGGATAGGTATGTTTTCTATCAATGTTACAATTATGATAGCTTTGATGGATATGTATGTTTCCATTGATGTTATGATGATGATAGCCATGATGGATGTGTCCCCTATGCTAGCTACTTACATTAGTTTTGGTTCACAATGAACAATGATGCGAATGACTAGGTCATGTTGATGATGTTATTATGACAATGACTAACATTGAAAAACTTTGTTACTTATGATTATTGAGTATGATAGGAAACCACTAGAGGCACTCGCATATGATGATTTGACGACATTAGGTTTGATGGAAATTAATATTTTGTCTTCGAAATTCTAAGTCCATTTTGAAACCTGCCTATATATATATATATATATATATATATATATATATATATATATATATATATATATATTAATATATAATATAATATATATTCTAATGATATGTTAGTGGCTACAGCCACAGGTTAGTTGCTTGGCCAAATGACTCACATATGGTGAAGGGGTTGTACAACTAGATGGAACTACATGGCACGGGTGGGATAGTGTCTCTGATATCACCCGCTAGCACTCCCACCTTGACTTGGGCTCGAAAAGTTGAAACACCTTCACCTTGAAGATCACAATGCCATTAGGGAAATTCCCACATTTGAGTCTCTCATGAAGATTTTACCGGGGGGCACACATCAAGGTAGATTCTTTGATCCCCGGCACCATTAGTCTCATTATAGCAAACAACATAAGAGATGATAGTGGTATCTGTCATTGTGGCCAAAATTTCCCCTCGTAGCCACTGGATGCTTGAAGGGCAAGTGGCATGGTACCCTTGGAACGTTAAGTGAAGTTCTTGAAGGGAATGACCAACTTGGCACCCTTGGCATCACAAATAAACTGTTAGGTGTGGCACCCCTGGAACTTCAAAGGGAAGTTCTTGAAGGGCACAACCAACTTGGCACCCTTGGCATCATTAAAAAGAACTAATAAATATAATAAAGATATGAAAATCCTACAAATTCACATCAAGTGGTAAATGAAATTAGAACCGAGGCAATTAAATCAAGAATAAAACTTGGGGTAAGGGGAGAATAGGAAGAAATAAAATATTTATCTTGAGAACTCTACCCTTCCCATGTTGGAAAATATTAGGTATATTAAAACTACATAAGTAACATATTTAGGTAAAAGGGGGGGAGAGGGACATAAAGCTAAGTATAAAGATTAATCCTAAAATAGTTAAACATCATCAAGACAAGTGGGTGGTGAATTAAAATAAGGTTAATAAATTAAAATTAGAAAAACTTAGATAACCTCCATGTTGCAAGAGCCAACGTAAGAATATCCATCTAAGAGGCAAATTGAGTTAAATTAGGAAGTAGTTAGGGGACAAAATCTGAGACTTATCAATTGACCTCAGTAATGAACAAAAATTAAGGAGTAGAAAATGGTGATCAAGAGAAAACTAGGAGAAGAAATAGGAAGTCTTGTTGGGTAAGGAAAAATATTATTTTTAAATTAAAAATTAAGTAAATATTTTTGGAGAGCAATGGTGAGAGGATGACACATGTGTGGGCGAATAATCAAACTATTGGATTAATAAAAATAATTAATTATGCATGAAATGACAAGTGTCACCTATGAAGCCTCCTATAAAAGAAGGGGCAAGCCATGCAAGAAATGACTCTTTTTACCCTATTGTTGGATGGATGAGACCATGTCATTGTAGTGGCTACGAGCTACAGTTAAGTTTGGTGTGGTAGAGGATCTTAGAGAGGGGAATTTGTTGAAGAATCTAGGGCAATTAGGTGTAGAGTGATTCTTTGGCACTGAATAACAATTTGTGAAGTATTTTTAGCATTTGTTTTTGTTAGGTTAATCTTCTTCTTCTCTTATTAATGCATGTGTGTGTGCTTCATCAAACTGTTATAAAAACATAAAACAAGAACACAAGATTTTGGCTCTCTACCATGGTCAAAACCTCTCTTCTCTTGAGAAAAAACCCTTCGATAAGTTTTCTAGAAGAGATACTTATCTTTTGTACTTAGTGATATCCTTCACCTAAGGATACTCCTTCCTTCTCTCGATCAACCAAGTCCCTTCTTAATGTGTAGTGGTAGGCTTAGTGTGAAAGCAATGCAACCCTAATTCTCGCACATGTGAGAGGTCTTGTTGATGTTATATGGCTTCTCTTTCCTTCACTTGAGGTCCTTCCTTCTTTTCTTGGATAGAAGGCCTAGTAGGCCTAGTTTGTAGCCCAAATGATGAGGTATGATAGGAGGTGACTTGCTATTGTCATAAACGCATATAGCCCTTCCTTCTCTTCTCACGTGTCGCTGATACTGGTCCTCAAAGAGTCCTAAAACCTTTGCTCTTCCTTCTTGCTTCTTCATTGTACTAGAGGCTTCTTCTTCATCCCTTTCTCGACTTATTTTTCTATCCTCTACTTCGCTGATTTCAGAGTGAGTTGCTTGTCATCAGAGGGAGTGGACAACCTATATCTATCTATCTATATATATATATGATTGTCCCTCTTTTAGGCTAACTTGTAGGCTGACTTGCTGCCTTGAGACCGACTTGACTTCCTTTGCTTCGATGGGTGCTTTTAATGGTGTCATTGCTTTGTTTGATGGTTCCTTTGCTAGGAGGAGACTTGACCTTTCCTGGAGGTGTCTTCTTTGACTTCATACATAAATATACAATGTGTAACATGCCTTTAAGGTCTTCAACATAATTCTTTTGACTCTTTGACTCACCTATAACACTTTAACATGTGCTAGACCTACTTCAATGAGCAAGAAACCCATTGACATATATTATAAAAAATAATATTTCTTTTCTTGAATAAATACAAATATCAAAAGTACATTTATGAAGACCAAGCCTAGTTACATTTCCTTCAACAAACTCTTGATTCAAGGAGTTCTCACCTCTATCAGCTAGCACACTTCCTCCATTATACAACCCCACTACAGCTCAGGGGTCTGTGAGGAAGGAGAATACCCAAGGAGTAGGCTGGGAGGTCACCGGTGGGTCACTACATTAGGTCCAAGCTTGTCAACATTCACACTTAGAGGTGGACGACAGTAAGCCAGTGCTAGTAGCAACAAGTCAAGATTGAATCTCGTCTCTTAGTGAATGGTAACTATGTTATTTATGACATTCTTTTATATGATTTCTTTGTGCCTATAGTTAATAGCATGTAAAATAGATGATATGTGTAGTGCAGTAAAATTCATCCATGTTTGATGTAAGATCTTAATATTTCTGAGTTCCCAATGTTTATCTGTTTATGGTTATATTCTATTTTATCTACATTGTGAAAAATAAAATAATAGTGGGATAGGGAAGATCCCTACAAAACCAACAAACAAGATGTTTTTCCATCCATTTAACTTCATCTCAAACAAAAAACATTATTTAAACTATTTAAATAAAAATATATAAAACAAACCATAGTCATAAAACTATTAATCTTTTATATTTATAAAACAAATTTTATGAAATTAGAAATAGTCGCTAAAAGAGTTCATAACAATTATTTATGGTTTACAATACTCACCATGGTTGACCATAGTCAATCATAGTCAACCATGGTTAACCTCAATCAACCATGCTCAATAATGGTCAACCATAATCATCTTTGGTCAATCATAGTCACCGTGGTTAATGATGGTCAATTCTAGTCACCATGGGCAAAGCATGCCTAACCATACTCAACATGGCCAACGATGATTAACAGTGATCAAAATGGTCAAACATGGACATTGATTATCAAGTTAAATCTATCATAGAAAACTATGGTCAAAATGGTCAAACTATGGTCACCTATGGTTAATATGGACAACACCTATTTAACATGCCTAACTATAGTCAGTCATGGTCTACTAATCCTATCATAGAAAACTATGGTCAAAATGGTCAAACCATGGTCACCTATGGTTAATATGGACAACACCTATTTAACATGCCTAACTATAGTCAATCATGGTCTACTAAAATGCATGTCATGGTACAATTACATTAATAAAAATGGTTGATATACATTGCGTGACAAAGCTTTTCAGCTTTCATATGTCAATAACGATGTTAATCTACATATAACAACTACTTTTATAAAAATGGTGTTAATGGCCACCTATGGTCAAGCAATGTCAATCATGGTTTGCATGGTAAAACATTGTCATACATGGTAAATGGTCAATCATACATTAACCATATATAAAGTAGTCAACCATATGAAAATTGGTCAACCATCATCAACATGTTCAACCATGATCAACCATAGTCAATGATAATCTATCATAAACAAATTTACTTTAATATAGACAACTATGAAAATCATTTGTTAACCATAATCCACCATTGTGAATCATAACTTTACTATAATTGACCATAATAAACCAAGATCAACTATATTCTACGAATCCTCTATAAAAACATCCACCTTTAACAAGCACAGCCACAATAATAAAATGATTAACATATAAATATCAATATCATTTTCCACCTTTCATATACTTCTAAGTGCCAAAGGTAAAAGATAAACACCATTAAAAAGTGAAAACTGATACCACAAATCCAACCAAAGAAAAATCCGCTCATATCAACCATTTTATTAGTGCTATTCTATGCTGTTGGTTGAAAATATGGAATTTTTTTCTTTACGTGGTTAAATTGCGATGTTTTTAACCTACCTACAACTGAAATACGTCGAGAGTACTACGTTTTGGGTACATGACAATTCTAAGAATCAGAGGAATATGTGCTCAACCAAGTGGTGTGAAATATTCAAAAGAAAATAGGTGCCAGAAATCTAACCACTTGTTTCCGTTTGGTTTACGCTGACATACAAGCTGCAACCGATTGCAACATTGAAGTATTTCATATTTTATAGCCCATATTTCCCTTTATTGTCGACTACTGTAACATATTCGCGACTCCTATCCAACAAAATGTACGTTTGAACACCCTGGGCCGTGGTACCTCTGTTGTGACAGATACACAGTTCCAATAACAGAGAAAGAACAAAAAATCATTTGCATTGTGGGTCCTAAATGAGGGTCCTTCAAATAAAATCTGAAGTATGTTGTCCATGTCTGTATTGTCATGCGCGTCAAAGGTAAAGGTGCGATCACAATCAGAGGCATATTGGATTCAAAAGCCATTACCTTTTTTTTGACAGTTCAGGTCGATTCTCCAATTCCTGATAATCTATCATGCCAAACGTGGGGCAGCTCTCCACTCAATAATTGAGTTAAATATCTGGAAGCAAATGACTTAAGAGCAGAAATGTATCTCGTAAAAATGTATTTCGAGTTCATTATTTTGGCTTTTCTATGCAGAATTTTGGTTTTTTTATGCCCATGGAAATACATGGTTTATTTATAATGTTCAAGGTGTTAATTATAGTTATTTCGAGGTTCATTATATCTCTACCCTTGAGGATAAAAGAAATATTAAAACAAGTCCTATTACCAACTCTCTTTAGAGTTTTGGTGTTTGAAATCGATTTGCAAGTAGTCTTACCCGTGTTCAAATCTCTCTATGGAGGCATCACGCATATGCTTGTAGTGTAGGAGGATATAAAAAATATTAAAGCAAGTCCCATCACCACTTCGGCCTGTGAAGTTGATTTGCAAGTAGTCTCACCCGTGTTCTAGGTTCTAGGTGTATGTTTATATCTGTGCTTTGCAAGTAGTCTCACCCGTGTTCTCGGTTATAGGTGTATGTTTATATCTGGGCTTTCACACGATTTCCATTTATATGCTTAATCTTCAACCAATCAAGGAGAGTGGCGAGGTTGTTTGAAAGGACATTTGTTAAAAGTACATTTGTGTAGCATGTCTTTTCACTTCATATTTTTTAGCACTTAACTAGTCTTATATGTTGAAAGTTTCTTTACAGGTTAGATTATCATTGGTTTTTGGTTTTTCTAGCCATTAATATTATTATCTGTGGTGACTAATATCTCTTTCATCTAATTGAGTGGTTTCCTAATTTGCTTAGAGTTTACATGCAAAACTTCATAACTTTTATGTTATTACTCCTAATTTTCGGTATTTTTTTTTCACCTTTTGTTTACTCTAGCTGATAGTCTATGCAAAATTTCATATTCATGATAGCATTATTGAAGATTTTGTTGTTGTGAAATTGATTTATACAACATTCACTTTTTTTAAGGCTAAGTAAAAAAACACATTTTTATGTCATATACATCAAACCTAGGTTGCCACAAAATATCATGATCTCTTATGAATGAGTGTATCTATAAACATCATACATTACAATTAAGATTGACTATCTTTTAAAGGCCCTACTACTTTATCTCAATTGCATACATTAAAATAACAACAATGATTACGTTGTACATTATATTGTTATGTTATAACATAGTAGATTGAGACATAGTAGATTGAGACATATATGTTATTTCCACTTTCGCTTTCATAAAAATACATTAAAAATAATATTAAACATAGAGATCAAGGGTTTTTTGAATTGAGGTAAATGAGAAAAGATAAGTAAATCCAAGTTGACATGATTAGGATTTATATGGTTAGGCTATTCTTTAACCAATGGCTGAACGAGATGAAGCCATTGATAGTAGATGTTAAAAACTAGTTTATGATCACGCTTGGCAGATTGAGATGTTTATATTTTTGTAAGTATACCTTTTTTAAGTTATTTTTATTAAATATTATAGATTTTTTTTTAAATAAAATTATTAAATATTATAGAAAAATTTGAATTTTTTATAAATATTTGAAAGATACAACCCATGGTTTTTTTTAAGAGGAGTTTTTTTAAATAACGAATAGTTTTTTTATTTCTTATTTTATAGCTTGTATAATATTTCTGTATATTTTGTAAGTATAAGTTTTTAAAGTTATTTTTATTAAATATTATAGATTTTTTTTAAGTTATAAAATTTATTAAATTATAGAAAAAATTTTGAATTTTATTTATAATATTGAAAAAGTATTTTTTTAAATAACAAAATACCTTTTTATTTCTTATTTTATAGCTCGTATAATATTATATCCTATCTATTATAAAAAAATATAATATATTTATAAAAAGCAATATAATATATTTATACTAGATCACAAAACGCAAGGCAATTGTACCACATAAGATATTGGGGAAAAATAGAAAGGTGGCCATCATTGTTATGCAAATACAAAAATGACACAATCATGTTGTCATTGTTATAAGCATCATCAAGTCACATTATTTTATTATAGAGTAAAAAAGAACCTTTAAATAAATATGTGGGAGAATTTATAACTAAAGCATAAAAACTATATATACATTTTTATGTGGCAATTATTCTATTTTCATAAATAAATATTCGACATAAAATAAATAAATGGTAAATAAATGGTAAATAATCAACACATAATAATAACAAAAGCTATGTGGTAGTAATGTCATTGTCTTTGCTTTTTTGGACATTGTCACCACCTTATTTTTGTTTTCAAAAATCTATTTTGAAAAGTTAAAAAGATTTATTCAAATTTCCAATTAAAAAAATAAAAAATTATCTTAAAACGCTATTAAATTTATGTCATGTTGTCATTGTTATAAGCATCATGAAGTCACATTATTTTATTATAAAGTAAAAAAGAACCCTTAAATAAATATGTGGGAGAATTTATAACTAAACCATAAAAACCATATACACATTTTTATGAGGCAATTGTTCTATTTTCATAAAATATACACAACTTGATGTGAAGTCACTAGTTCAATTCACTGCCCCGATTGGGGTGATAATTTGGACATGATGAAGATGTAGCTCTAGTGGCGATGATTGTGGAATGAATTCTCACCGAACCAGAGATCTTGGGTTTGAATCTTATGCTGCCCTCCCCTTATAGCTAGGTGAATAATAGACAGGTAAACTTGAAAAAACAGAAAATCCTACCAAGCTTACAAATAAAAAATAAAAAAAATAATTATTATATATTAAATATTGTTTTGATTATTATAATTGTGAGTAAACATAACGGGAGACGAGCGCAAAACAGGACGGAAAAACAGGGTTTCGGACTGTTATAGAGGCGTTCTCCATGGAAGGACGCAAAGGAGGGAGCTCCACTCCCTCCTACAAGCAGGTTGTGGCCAGTAGGGGAAAAATACCAATGGAAAATGACAGAGAGCCTTTAGAAGGAAGAGAAAGAAATAGTGAAGAAGAATAGGAGGGAACTAAGTCAAGGAAGCATAATGATGCAAAGGAAAATGAGGAAGAAGACAAGGAGAAAGGAACAAAAGACAAAGCACACATGGGACCATGCAAACCCAAAGCGGCGGTAACTCCCAGGGTCATTTTAAATGAGCCAGTGTTGCAGGCACACATGGATCACATGCAAACTTATGCAATCATTTGTAAATTCATGGGTCTATGGCCCACTGAAAAAGCCTGACAAATGTGGATTAAATACCACTAGAAACCAAAAGGCAGCATTGACCTACATCTTGGGTCTAAAGGTTTTTTCACTATTGTATTTGCAAATATTGAAGATAAGGATAGAGTGTTTGAATGAGGGCCCTACTTTTATGCTACAACAGGCCTCTATATGCGACCCTGGACTATGAATTTTGTTCCAGAACACGAAACTTTTACACCGATTTCGGTTTGGGTAAGACTCTATTCTCTACCTCTTGATTACTGGCAAACATAATCTCTAGCCACCATAGGAAATAAGTTAGGTCGATTTTTCAAAGTTTCTGAGGCCACTAGAAGGGGAAAGTATACTTCCTTTGCTAGAATATGTGTGGAAATGGATCTCTCTAGAGCTCTGCCGAATGAGGTTATTTTGGAGGTTTTTTATGAAGAATGGATACAAACAATAGATTATGAGCATATCCCATTCAGATGTTGCAAATGTCACGAGCATGGACATCTGTTCAGAGACTGCCCTCTCAGTAAAATAGAGAACAAAAACAAAACTGACACAATGACGGATTCAGAAAGCTTCGTCAAGGTGGAACATAAAGTAAAAGGAGGCAAAAGAGGACCAAAACCATGTAAATTAGTAGGGCAGCAAGCTAACTAGAACATGTTTCATGTCCTTGAAGTAGACGAAGGTTCTGTAGAAATAGATCAAACAAAGGAAGGAAGTCCAGAGGAGGAGGAGAAAGTAGAAGAAAGGGAACAAATACAAGATAATAACAAACAAAAAGAATTGATGAATGATGCAGAACAGGAGATGGATCATGAAATGACCCAAAGCAAGATGGAAATGGAGGACCATGAGTTCCAGGAAATTCTTGAGAAAGAAAACCTAGATTTGGAAGGTTTCTTGAATTAAGGAACCAAAGAAGGGTTAGACTCGTTACCCACAGAGGAGTTCAACATAGTTCAACAACTGTTTTTATGGAAAACCCGGACTAAAGGGGTGGACAGACAAAAACACAAAGATAAGCAGGGCAACAAAGGAGTGAAAACAATGAAAAACACAACGGGACTAGCACTTAGAAACCCAGGGAAGAAACGGGGCAGAAAAAAGCAGAATGAGTTGTTGATGGAATGTGGAAAGCTAATGATAGATTTAGGTAAGATGAAAGACCTATGTAGTTACTCCTTTACTAATCATTAATTGTGAATTTCACTTCTTGGAATATCAGGGGTCTAGGTAGTAAAAGGAAACAAAGATTACTAAATAATATAATGAAACAATTAGCTCCGGATATGATTTTCATCCAGGAAACTGAGTGTTCCATCTAGAAGATAAGAGATATCCATAGTAAATGGCTCAATAGATTTGAGTTTCTGGAAGTCAAAGCAGAGAATACAATAGGAGGTATTCTCACTCTTTGGAATCCACAAAAAATTGGCTTAATAGATGTGGAGGCATCTAGGGATAATTTATTTATAGTCATTCAACCTGTGGGAGACAAGGATACCTACTTGGTAATGCATGTTTACGTCCCTCAAAGAATGGACGACAAACTTAGGCTTCTAAAATCTCTGGAGAATCTTAGAGACAGACATGCAGGAATGCCTTGGATCCTGGGAGGTGATTTCAACATGATCAAATCACTTACAGAAAAAAAAAAAGGGGGAACTAGAGTTCTAGGAAAAGATTATTTGGCTTTTCAAACCTTTATTGATAAGATGAAGCTGATGGACATTGTAACGAGTAATGGAATCTTTACTTGGAACAATAAAAGAGGAGGAGAGTCTCAGGTGGCCTCTAAATTAGACAGATTCATAATCTCAAAGGACCTTATGTTCAATGACAAGGAAATGGTTGCAAGTATGCTCCCCTTTGAAGGCTCAAATCACTGGCTGGTACAACTGGAGGTTCACGACATTGGCACCCCCAGGAAAAGACCTTTTCGATTTGAGAACATCTGGCTTACCCACCCAGACTTCATCTGCAGCATAGCCAAATGGTGGTCAGAAGATTTAAACATTCAAGGCACCAGCATGTTCCTTCTTCAGAAAAGACTAAAACACATCAAGCTCCGGCTTAAAGACTGGAACAAGAATGAATTTGGTAACATCTTTGAAGAGAAAAAATTTATTGAAGGTAAAATGCAGGAACTCAATCAAGCCCTTATTGCGGAGGGACATGACAAAGCCAGAAGTGATCAAGCCACCAAATATCATCAAAACTGGGAGAATTTATGCAAACAAGAGGAAATATTTTGGAGACAAAAAATCTAGAGTTCAGTGGCTAAAATAAGGTGAATGTAATACTAGATTTTTCCACAAATCCACTATAGAAAACAGAGCTCACAACAGAATTTCTTTGATCAAGGATGAAAGAGGAAATCTTCTCAATTCTCATGAAGAAATAGATGCAGTTCTAGTCCAGCACTTTCGAAACATAGCAAAGGAAACCTGTTATGATAGAGAGCTCCACTTCACTAAGCATATACCCAGGATGGTTTCCAGAGAGGATAATGCCAATATTTACAGGCCAGTGACTGAAGAGGAAGTTAGTGGAGTACTAAAAGAAATGCAGAATGGGAAGGCACCAGGCCCGGATGGTTTCAATGTTGACTTCTTCAAAGCTTGTTGGAATATTGTCAAACAGGACATTCTACAGGTGGTTGAGGATTCCAAAACGAACAAGACCATTTTGAAGGCTCTGAACACCACTTTTATAGCCCTGATCACTAAACAAGAATTGGCTCAAACCCCTGATAGGTTTAGACCTATAGCTTTATGCAACGTGGTGCACAAGATAATATCTAAAGTTGTTGCTAATAGACTCAAACCCCTCCTTCCTTCACTAGTCTCGGGGGAACAATCTAGATATGTGGAAGGAAGGCAAGTTCTTAATAACATTATTCAAGCACATGAAGTGGTGCATTCTCTTACTAGCAAAATAAAGGTGGGAATGATCATGCAACTAGACATAGCCAAAGCTTATGATAAGTTGAACTGGATCTATATCAGGAAAGTTCTTATTGCTTTCGGGTTTGACCACAATTGGATAAGATGGATCATGGCTTTAGTCACCTGTTCCGGTTTCTCAATTCTGGTCAATGGTTCTCCTTCAGAGACTTTTATTCCTTCCAGAGGCCTTAGGCAGGGTGACCCTCTCTCACCCTTCCTCTTCATCCTCATGATGGAAGGACTGGGAAGGTCTATCAAGAATGAAAAATAAGTTGGTAAAATCAAGGGTCTTCAACTCTCAGACAATGGACAAGACTTGACTCATCAACAATTTATGGATGACACCATGCTGCAAGGAATCCCAACAGTTAAAGAAGCACTTGCTTATAAAAAAATCCTCAGTGACTTTGCCATGGCTTCAGGTATGGATGTAAATCTTTCCAAATCCAAAATATTTTTCTTCAATACTAACATTGCTATTCAAAGGAACATATCTAGAATTCTGGGCTTTCAAAGGGATTCTCTCCCCTCAAATTATCTGGGAGTTCATCTAACAGCTAAACTGTTACATAAGAGCATCTGGGAGCCGATAATTAATAAATTACAAGACAAAACCAGGAAATGGACTATGAGATCTCTAAACTTGGCTAGCAGGTTGGTCCTCACAAAGGCCCTACTACAATCAATCCGAGTCTTTATGCTTTCATCTATCCCTGCTTCTAAAGGAATCCTGCACCAAATGAGAAACATACAAAGAGACTTTCTATGGGGCAAGGGGGGAGATAAGAAGAAATGGACCTTAGTTGCCTGGGCAAAAATCTGTAAACCCAGAAACCACGAGGGTCTTAGATTGGATGTTCCTGAGATTCTGAGCAAGGTTTTAGGGGAAAAATTATGGTGGCGATGGATCAAAGAACCAAAAGCACATTGGGTTATCCTTTCGAAAGAAAAATATGCAAGCTATTGGCTAGATAATGACTGCATAAGGATGGATGGTAATGTAAGAGGATCACATATTTGGAACAAAGCCTGGGAAAAAAAAAGCATAATTCAAGATCACAACTTCTGGGAAATTAGAGAGGGAGACTTAGCCTTATTCTGGGAGGATAGATGGCAACAAGAACCCATTTTATTAAAGGAGGATTTGGAGGACCTTAAAGCAAAAATAGACACCAAGGAGCTCACCAAAGTTAAGGATTTTTGGGATCAAAACAACAATTCAGGGAAATGGAGAAATTGGAGGAAACTTGATCTCAGAAATGATAGTCCCCTAAAAACCAAGGCTGAGAGACTAATTAAGATGTTAGAATAAATGAAAATTCTAGTTTCAAGGGGGCATGACTAGTTGAGATGGGGCAACAACAATGATGGGACTTATAATCTCAAAGGAAGCTAAACTCGTTCTCCATGAACTAGATTCCCAAGCTCCGGACAGGATTTGGAAAAACCTATGGAAATTTCAAGGGTGGATGAAAATTAAACTTTCTATGTGGCTGGTACTGCATAGGAAAATTCTGACCTGGGATAAAAATAGGAAAGGGGTGTCTTGGGACCTTCCAAATGTCAGCTCTGTGAAGTTCAAGAGGAGACAATGGAGAACCTTCTCAACAACTGCATTTTTACTTCCAGATTATGGGATTCTTTCGCCTCTATCTTCCAACAATCTGATAGAGACATTGGCAGTCTTTTCAATACTCTCACCAATTGGACAAATAACTTTTCGGATAATGAAGTTTTGAGTTTAGCTTGGGCTCTAACACCAAGCTTCATTATTTGGAATGACTGGAAAGAAAGTTACAATAGAATATTCAAAAATGCTAAAAAATCTCCCCAGTATCTCTATGATCTGATCCTAAAACAGATTAAGGAAACTAGTGGCACTGTTGTCCAAAATCTCCCTACAAAACCCCCTTCTGCTACATAATGGAGGATTCTTTGTAAGCTAGAGCTGCAGGGGCTTGTTCCTCAGGACTTAGTCAGGAAAGCTTCAACTCTGGATCCTGAGCTAGATTTCTGGCATCCCCCCCCAAGGGTTTTCTGAAATTCAACATTGATGGTGCTTCTAAAGGTAATCCGAGCATTGCCGGCCATGGAGGGGTGTTAATGGATGATAATGGAAGGATTATGTTTATCTTCCATGGTCATTTAGGCAAAGCAACCAACAACATGGCAGATTTGATGGCCATGGAACAATGTCTAGAGTTCCTGGTTCAAGAAAACTGCCAAAATACGATCATTGAAGCTGATCCTGAGTTAATCATTAGCTCGGTCAAGAGAATAACCTAGGGAATGAAACCGGAAAAGGCCTCAAGAAACTGGAGGCTGATCCAAGTCTATCAACGGATTCACAATCACCTACAAAGTCTAAGAACAGTCAATTTTGCACATGTGCGTAGAAAGGCCAATAAATTGGCAGATTTGCTGGCCAATCAAGGAGTGATCTACACAGATAATAGAGTGGCGATGGCCTGGCAAGAGCTCCCTCAAAACAGATTAAAAATGGAGTGTCAACCAAGTAGATGAAGATAAGACAATTTTTCGTGAAAGAGCAATGAAGGCGGGCACAGTAGACAATTAGGTTTTTTGAGAGCGGCTTGCAGTGGTCAACTTGCGAATCCCAGGTTATTATATTCACTATAGGGTCTAGTTGCAAAAATGAAGATGTTTTGGTTTTATGTTTAACTGGAAGTATGGCAGATGCTTTAATGCACATCGACTCAAGGAGGGTTGACGCAGCGAACGGTCGAAAGCCGAAGACCATCGGAGGCCGTGAAACCAAAAGTTTTTCCAATTGGCTCACTTTACCGCGACCTGAGCAATTTTCCAAGGATCGCAACCCTCAAAGGCTGGAAGTGGTATTTCCTTTTAGGGAGTCACTCCATTCTATGTGCTCCACGTGGCGATGGGGATGGGAGGAATACCACCATCATCACACGCTAACGTGTGTGAAGGTAGGCGAGTGCGATATCTGTCTCAATCTTTGGATCATTCACGGCAGATCAACGACTAGGATTGTTTGTGCATGTCTGCAAGTCCCAGTGGTAAACAACGGGCTCTCTTCACCGCGAAGTTTTTCCGCTTGGCACACTTTTCCGCGAAGTTTTTCAGGTAGGCTCACTCTACCGCGACCTTAGCAGTTTTCCAAGGATCGCGGCCCTCAAAGGCGGGAAGTTGTTTTTCCTTTTCGGGAGCGATTCCATTCTGTGTGCTCCACGTGGCGGTGGGGACGGGAGAAATACCGCCCTCATCGCGCGCTAACGTGCGCAAATGTAGGCGAGTGCGATAACAGTCTCAACCGTTGGATCATTCATAGCAGATCAACAGATGGGATTGATCATGCTTGTCTGTGGGTCTTAGAGATAAACAGCGGGCTGCTTAACACAGAGAAATGGTCCATAGTTATTGGATTGAACAAACAGGTTCAACGGTTAAGATTAAAAGGGCAAGTTAGGATTTGGCGGGAAGCGGGTGTCCTTGACATCAAAAGACTTTTCACTTTGGTCATTGTGTCGCGGGTTAAGAAGTCAGATGGATGCTATACCCATTTTTTATTGACACTTTTTGTTCTTTTCGGGTCTGTTTCCTGATTCTTGTTTCATTCCTTTATGAAATGTAAGGTATCGTTGTAGGGAGGGAGGCACGGGCTTTGATCCCGATTACAGGTTTTGATAGGGTCTCTCCATGGTCCACGACCATGCAGGATTATTTGTATTTTATGTACTCTATTTGATGATTAATGAATTTGAAGGTCTGACTCTTGCATTAGCAAAAAAAGATTATTATAATTGTAAAATATATTTAAAGAATTTTGTTGGCTATTTATTAATACTTAATTTATATATGACATTTTTCTTAAGAGGTGAGTGTTTTAATTCACTTTTAGAGAATTTGTTTTATGTTAATCTAAATCATGTTAACAAATCAGATGTAAGCTAGCATTGATCAGTAATAATATGGAGAAAGTTATTCTTCAATTGTTAATACTATGAAGAAAATTATTTTTTAATTGTTGAAACTTTATAATGACCTTAACAAGTTAGTACTTATATCTATTTATGACTTCAGAAATCCTAAATAGTTGAAAATATAAGTTATAATATGTGAATGTCCTATATTGTTGAAAAATTATGATATGTAAACATTGAAAAGGTATAATAACTCCTTGAAAAATTATGATATGTATACATTAAAAAGGTATAATAACTTGAGAATTTCTTATTGGGAAAGGGAAAAAAATTATTTATACAAATAGCTTTCTTATTGGTAAAAGGGAAAAAATTATTTATACAAATAGCTTTCTTATTGATAAAAGGAAAAAAATTATTTTATACAAAAAGTGGAGCATTCTTATGCTATATTTGAATATAGTTTTGGAAATAATGTTTTTAAAATTTTTTTTTAATATAATTAAAATAAGAACTATAATTCAAATACATTTGTAAGATATTATTCTTGAAATTATAAAAACTTCATTACATATTTTTTTAAATTCAAACTTAATCTTGTGTATTTAAAATTTGTTATGGTAATTTAAACTCAATTCCAAACAACAAAATGCTTCTCATTTAAAACTTCAATTCTAATTGTTAAAATAGATTACTACATTTAGTTTAGCAAAACATAAAACATAAATTAGAATATCTTAGATAATTAAATAAAAAGATTTAAAAATTTTCAATTAAAATTCTGTCAATGAAATATTACTACATAATATTTTATAATAAATTCTTAGAGATACATAGTAATCTAAATTACTAAATATTTAAATTTTAAATTTTTTTCTAAAATTGCTAAATATATTTAATAATTTCAATTTTAATGATTATTATTTTGAAGAGATCAAAATCATTACCTTATTTCTTGTATAATTTCATAAATAAATAAAATTAATAAAACATTAAAATAAATAAAAAAAATCTAAATAAAATAAAAAAGTTTATTTAAAAAAACATAGATCACATGACCATATAACTTAAAAAATTTCCAAGATTTTCAACTTATAAAATTTATCTTAAACCTACAAAATTTTAAACCATCTATAATTAAGGAAATTCCTTCAAAACATTATTTCATGATATACCAAACTAAAAATAATAACATTACTTTAATTATATCCTTTTGTTTTAAATAAAATTTATTATTATATGGTGTACTTAAATACAAACATTTTATCAAAAAAAAAATCATTTCAAAGGCATAATTAATTTAATCCTCCCACACTAAGAGATGATTTTTTCTTTAGTGTGATTAAAATATCAAAAACTACCTCGCACCTTGCACGAGGCAGTTTAGCAGGCAATCATTGCAGAGGAGGAGATCATGAGTAGTGGACCTAGTAAGTCAATAAGGCCCGCAGGATCAAGAGTACCAAGTGGAAATAATATGGAATCTAGAAATTTTCCAAGGGGTCTTGTACTAAATCATCAAAAGTGATCAACAAGAAATCAAACAACACCATATAGGCATCTAGCTCAGCAGCCACACAGATTACCTAAATAAACTCACCAATCACAACAACATATTCCTATGCAACAACACCAAGCCATACCACCTCAACATTGATCCCAACAGTCTAGCTAGTTCTCTCCAACAAAGTTCCAAGCCAACTCCTGGTTCAACCGATAGTAGGAGCCAAGCTCCTAAAAGGGGGTGTTGGACTTATGGAGGTCCTCACTACAAGAGGGATTTTCTCAAAAGATAGGTAATACCAACTCAACTCAGAAAGAAACTACGGTTGGGGATCTGGGGAAGGCTCATTACATCAATGCAGGGGTGAATAATCGCCAGGACGAACACGGGTCCATTGTGTTGGAAAACTCAGGTAATATTGATGGTATAAGTTTTGTCATTTTAATAGATCCAGGAGCTACTGATTCATTTATTTCTCTAAATGCATTATCAAGGATTAAGCATAAAGCAATTGCACAACATGGTTTTAGACATGTAGAAATGGCATGCGGCATGAAAATAAATGTAGGAAGGATGGTAAAGAATTGTGAGGTGGACTTGGGTGTATGTAAGACCAAGGTATACTTGTGTTGTACGATATTTGGAGTCTATGATGTAGTTATAGGAATGGATTAGTTGGAACGATATAAGGCACTCCTAGACTACAAAGAAAAGGTACTACGTTTCACAAATAATGACAGCCAAAGAAAATCCTCTGTGCAACTAATGAAATGTAGACAAAAGGGATGTCAAATGTTCATGGTGGTAGCTCTAAACGATAAGGGTGATTCTGAAAAACTTGATAAACATCCAATTCTTGTTGAATTTAAGGATGTATTTCCCAACGAACTACTTGGGCTACCCCCAAAAAGGGAAATTGATTTCACCATCGACCTTAAACCGGGCATTGAGCCTATTGCAAAGGCACCCTATTGTATGTCAACGCCTAAGCTAAATGAATTGCAAATCCAATTAAAGGAATTGTTGGACTTGGGGTTCATATGACCCAGCATATCTCCATAGGAGCCCCTGCGATTTTCGTTAAGAAGAAGGATGATTCTTGGTGACTATGCATTGACTACTACCAGTTGAAAAAAGTGATGATAAAAAATCAATACCTTCTACCAAGGATAGATGACTTGTTTGATCAAATGAGTGGGGAAACTTTGTCTTCAAAAATAGATATGAGGTCAGGATATCATTAGTTGAGAATCAAGGGAGAAAATATCCCGAAAACAACCTTTAAGAAAAGATTTGGGCATTATGAATTTGTAGTTTTACCCTTTGGACTGATAAATGCCCCGAGTGTTTTCATGAGTTTGATGAATGAAATATTCAAGGATTAATTTGACAAGTTTTGTACAAGTATTTATCAATCAGATTTTGATATACTCAAAGACCCGAGAAGAGCATGATGAACACTTGAGGATAGTTCTACAACATCTTAGAGAAAACCAATTGTACAGGAAGTTGTCAAAGTGTTCCTTTCACCAAACCAAAATTCATTATACTGGGCACATTATCTCTAGGGATGGTATTGGAGTAGACTCGACAAAGATTGAGGCCATCATGGAATGGTCAACACCAACCAATGTTCATGAAATACAAAGTTTCATGGGCATGGCAGGGTATTATCGTATATTTGGCGAAGGGTTTTCGAAGATAGCAAGCCCCATTACCAAGCTCCAATGAAAGAACAATAAATTCATTTGGATTGGAAAATGTGAAGAGGCATTCCAAATGTTAAAGGTGATACTAATGACTACGTCAATTTTGAAGGTGTCGAATATGGAACAAGAATTTTTAGTTTGCAACAATGCCTCCAAGGAAGGGTTGGGTTGTGTATTGATGCAAGAAGGTAGAGTAATATCTTATGCATCAAGGAAAATCAGAACCCACGAAGAGAACTACGCAACCCGTGATCTAGAAATGGTAGCAATTGTTTATGCGCAAAATATTTGGAGACACTACCTTCAAGGTAGGAAGTTTGAACTTAGGACTGACCATTGTGGGCTACAACACATATTCACTCAAGACCACTTAAAATCAAGACTGAGATGGTGGTCTGAGCTAATCAGTGAATATGACGTTGATATTACTTATATAAAAGGAACGGTAAATAGGGTGGTTGATGCTTTAAGTAGGAGGCCTCAAATATTTTAAGTGATTCCCTTAACGACAAATTTGAGGGAGAATTTGCTTGCCTTACAATTTAAGGACACCTAGTACTAGGAGGTTAACAAGAGTTTGAGGGAGAAAGAAATGATGATCCAAAAATATGAAGAATACTCCCTTGATAGTGATGGGATGCTACGATTTCGGGGAAGGATATATGTTCCACCAAATGGAGATATACGTCCAAAAATCCTTGAATGAAACACATCGTGCAGTATACATGGCACACCCTGGTGTATAAGAAGATGAGTGTCAACCTAAAACCACTCTTCTTTTGGAAAGGGATGAAGAAGGACATTGTAAAATTGGTATCAAGGTACTTAGAGTGTCAACGAGTAAAAGCTTAACACAGACATCCAGCATGGTTATTGAAACCCCACGAGATACCAAAATCTAAATGGGAAGTTATATCAATGGACTTAATTGTGGGACTACCAATGACCTCATGAAGACATGATGCCATATTTGTAGTGCTTGACACACTGACCAGGAGCGCCCATTTTATACAAGTTATGACCACATATAAGGCACCAGATATAGCAAGATTTTTTATTGATGAGATTTTGAGATTGCATGGAGTGCCTAGGAAGGTCATATAAAATAGGGGAACAGTATTTACAGGAAGGTTTTGGAACAGTTTTCAATATTCCTTGGGAACCCAATTGAACTTCAGCACTGCTTATCACCCTAATAAAACTGGTCATATAGAGAGGACTAATCAAATCCTCGAGTCCATGCTACGGGTGTATGTGATGGACCAACAAAAGAGATGGGAGGATTTTTTACACCTCGTGGAATTTGATTACAATAACACCTAACAGAGTTCCATCAAGATGACGCCATTTGAATTCTTGTATGGAATACCTTGCATAACACCTCTTAGTTGGGACTGATTAGAGGATCGAGTATTAATAGCACCAGAAGTGGTGGAAGAGATGGAAGAACAAATTACTATGATTAGGGGGAGGCTAAAAGAAGCACTAGATCTTTAAAAAATATATGCTGATGCTCGTCATATATACCGAAGTTATGAAGTGGGAGATAGGGTATTCCTGAGAGTAGGGCCCCAAAAGAGCTTTATAAGATTTCGAAAGGGAGAAAAAATTTCTCCACGGTTTGTGGGACCTTTTGAAATATTAAAAAGAAAAGGGTCAGTGGCATATAGCCTTGCCTTACCTCCATCTCTAGTGCGCATGCATGATGTTTTTCATGTTTCTCTTTTGCGTTATTATATTTTAGATCCTTCGCGGGTTATTGACATAGTTCAGTTGTAGGTTTCAGACGAGGGTAGGGTGATGGACAAACTAGTTCGCATACTATACCAACGAACTTTGCAACTTAGATGACAGTTAGTGTACCAAGTTAAGGTCCAGTGGGATAATTATAGTCCCAATTTAGCCACTTGGGAGAACGCCGAGGAAATGCGTTAGCATTTTCCTTACCTATTCCAAGGACCTCGAGACGAAGTCTATTATTAAGAGGGGGTGTATGTAGTTCTCCACTCTGGTTGATTGACAATGATATGAAATTAACATTTATTTAGCCCTAAGACCCACACTTTATTCTTTAAGGACCTCAGGTTGAGGATCCAGACACATGACTCTATTATTAGTGGATGTGATGGTTATGTATGTTCTCTATTGATATTATGGTGATGATAGCATTAATGGTTATGTATGTTCTCTATTGATATTATGATGATTGTAGCATTAATGGTTGTGCATGTTTATTGATATTATGATGATTGTAGCATTAATGGTTATGTTTGTTCTCTACTGATATTATGATGATGATAGCAGTAAAGGATATTTATGCTCTCTATTGATATCATGATGATAATAGCTTTGATGGATATGCATGTTTTCTATTGATGTTACAATGATGATAACTTTGATGGATATGTATGTTTCCATTGATGTTATGGTGATGACAGCCATGATGGATGTGTGCCCTATGTTAGCTACTTACATTAGTTCTTTTTCATAATGAACAATGATGCGAATGACTAGGTAATGTTGATGATGCTATTATGATAATGACTAACACTGAGAAACTTTTTTACTGGTGATTATTGAATATGACAGGAAACCACCAAAGGCACTCACATATGATGAGTTGATGACACCTGGTTTGATGGAAATTAATATTTTGTCTTTGAAATTCAAAGTCCATTTTTAAACCCTACTATATATATATATATATATATATATATATATATATATATATATATTCTAATGATATGTTACTGATTGCAAGCACATGTTAGTTTCTTGGCCAAATAACTTACATATGGGAGATAGGGTTGTACTATTAGATGGAACTACATGAGAGGGGTGGTACAATGTCCCTGGTCTGACCCGCTAGCACTCTTGTCGTGACTTGGGCTGGAAAGGTTGAAACACCTTCGCCTTGAAGATCACAATGTCACAAGGGAAAGTCCCAAATTTGGGTTGCTCATGATGATTTTACTGGAGGGCGCGCATCAAGGAAGATTCCTTGATCCCTTACACCATTAGTGTCACTATAGTAGGAAATATAAGAGATGATAGTGGTCTCTATCATTTCACCTAAGATTTGCCCTCGTAGCCACTTGATGCTTGAAGGGCAAGTGGCGTAGAACCCTTGGAACGTTAAGGGAAGTTATTGAAGGGCATGACCAACTTGGCACCCTTGGCGTCACAAATAAACTGTTAGGTGTGGCACCCTTGGAACTTCAAAGGGAAGTTCTTGAAGGGTACAACCAACTTAGCACCCTTAGCGTAATTAAAAAGAACTAATAAATATAATCAAGATATGAAAATCCTACAAATTCACATCAATTGGTAAATGACATTAAAACCGAGGCAATTAAATCAATAATAAAACTTGGGATAAGGGGAGAATAGGAAGAAATAAAATATTTACCTTGAGAACTCTACCCTTACCATGTTGGAAAATATTAGGTATATAAATTACATAAGTAACATAATTAGGTAAAAGGGGGAAAGAGGGACATAAAGTTAAGTATAAATATTAATCTTAAAATAGTTAAACTTCATCAAGACAAGTGGGTGGTGAATTAAAATAAGATTAATAAATTAAAATTTAGAGAAATTTAGAGAACCTCCATGTGGCAAGAGCTGACATAAGAATATCCATCTAAGAGGCAAATTGAGTTAAATTAGGAAGTAGTTAGGGGACCAAATATGAGGATTATCAATTTACTTCAGTAATAAACACAAATTAAGGATAGAAAATGGTGATAAAGAGACAACTAGGAGAAGAAATAGGAAGTCTTGTTGGGTAAGGAAAAATATTATTTTTAAATTAAAAATTAAGTAAATAATTTTAGGGAGCCTTGGTGAGAGGGTGACACATGGGTGGGTGAATAATCAAACTATTGGATTAATAAAAAAAATTAATTATGCATGAAATTCCAAGTGTCACCTATGAAGCTATAAAAGAAGGGGAAAGCCATGGGAGAAAGGACTTTTTTTTACCGTATTTTTGGATGGATGAGGATATGTCATTGTGGTGGCTACACGCTATAGTTGAGTTTGGTGAGGTAGAGGATTTTAGAGAGGGGACTCTTGAGTCAATGAGTGCTCACCTCTATCATCTAGTACGCTTCCTCCATTGTACAACCCCATTGAAGCTTGGGGGTCTTCGGGGAAGGAGAGTACCCAAGGAGTAGGCTGGGAGGTCAACCGGTGGGTCACTACATTTAGTCCAAGCCCGTCAACATTCACACTTAGAGGTGAACAACAGTAAGGGAGTGAAAGTAGCGGCAAGTCAAGATTGAATCTCGTCCCTATGTTATTTATGATGTTATTTTATATGATTTCTTTGTGCCTATATTTAATAGCATGTAAAATAGATGATATGTGTAGTGAAGTGAAATTCATCCATGTTTGATGTAAGATCTTAATATTTCTGAGTTCTCAATGTTTGTCTATTTATGGTTTTATTCTCATTTTATCTACATTGTCAAAAATAAAATAATAGTGTGATAGGGAATATCCCTACATTTGGTATCAGAGTGGGTTAGTCTCTTGGATCTATGGGCCCATTAGTGAATTTTTTTTAATTAACACTACCATGGTTAAATCCATTGGATAATCCATTGTTTTATGAGAACCATGGCTTTATACAATGGATAATACACTAATTTCTTACATATGATCAATTCGATCCATGTGACCAAGCGATCTAGAAAAAGGTGCTAGTCTTTACCAGACAACAAAGATTAATTATTCATATTACAATCACCCTTTTCTTTTTTACGTTACAGAAAATTCAACGTGATTGTATCTTTAATTAAAAAAATTAATTGGTCCAACATAAATCTAAGCTTGGCTCTTTATTAAATCAACGCCTTCCATTTTATTTAAATCTAAAATAAAGTAGAGGATCTTGCACTTTGACTAAGAGATTCCTGAAATATCTCCTAAGCGATGCGTAGGTAGCCTCTAGTCCTCCCATAGAGAATTGCATTGTGAGGAATATTAAATTCATCTCTCATTGATTACATAGTAGACCTCACTTTCACATATGTTTTCTGACCCAAGAATTAGCGTGGACATGTTTATGACCTTAGGTTCCACATTACAACATTATCAAAAGTTAAAAGAATAGCAGTCTATGATTGTGGATACATCTGCATTGAAACAAAACAATACAATATGTTCATCCACATTGCAATCCTCCTGCAAAATTGAAAGATTTTCAATGTAAATTTGTCATCTATAACTCCATCCTATTCTGAAGCTATGAACTCTTTCCTTACTACGGATCTGCTCCAAGATTCGCTAACTTGTTATCCAACCGATATTTTCCAATTTTAAACCCATTTGAATTAAGGGCGTTAATAAAAGTATTGCATTTGAGGGTTAGCTTTAGAGGATTCATCAACTGCCAAATGATCTCAGTTTGGCTCTCATCATGACAAAAAAAAAATATACTAGCAAAAAATATTTATGATTATCTAGGATCTTCTTGATGATATAATTCACCTATCAATTTCAAACCTTCCTATAAGATTTAATCATAAGGATACAATCAATCTAACTTAACATAGTAGGCTTAAACTGCATTATGTCATGTAAATGGTAGAGGTGGTTGGTAGCATTATCATAACATAAATTGAGAATGTCATTAATAAAAGAGAGAGTGAATAAGTTTCTAACATTTTATGATTTCAATAATGGAAGTACCAAAAAATATAATATTAATAATAAGCATATATAAATATTGTGTTATATGGCATACTACTAGAATAGGGTAATTACTATATTACATGCATGAATTGTTCCTTTGGAAGTATATAAGAATAAAAATAAATTATAGAACCACTCAAGTTGGTTATAATTTTTATTTGATTGGTTTTATCTTATAAGGAAAAATCGTGTTAAATGGTGAACAGATTCATTGGTGAACAATGGTTAGAAGAGGTACAAGAAGGAGTGGGGAAACTAAAGGGTGTAACATGGTGCCACCACAACAACCAACTCCTCCCACCCCACCCAATGATCGGGAAAACATCACAACACAAGAACAAATACCAACCGGAGAAGTGTTGAACAAAATGAGAACATTCCAGCACATGTATGAGGCATTAATAAACCGCCTAGAATGGGAGCATTGAGGACCTGTCATACAAAATGAAGCACCCCAAATTTTCCAAAGTTTTGGGGGTCCACGGATGGTGAATCTGTAGAGGCCCGCTTAGAAAACATGGCTATGTGCTTTACCTTGAGAGATTACATCTCAAACCTAAAGGGCAAGATGGGTATATTCTAGCTAAAGGGAAACACATTACTTTGGTGGAAGACATTATTACCCTAATTGGGGATGGATATCTCATAAGTAACTTGGGAATTATTTGAAGAAAAGTTTAGAGAACGTTACCTATCAGAGGAGTTCCTTGAGAGGCAACTAAATGAATTCAATGCACTAAAGTAGGGGAGTCACTCAGCACCAAAGTATGAGGCTAGTTTCATGGAATTACTCTGTTATGACCCTCACTTAAACACAAAAAGGCTCAAGGTGAAAATTTTTGTGTATGGACTAAACATTAACATTCGAGCCAAGGTTAGGATCTTAATGCCTCGCACCTTGCACGAGGCAGTTCAATGGGTGATCATTACAGAGGAGGAGATCATGAGTAGTGGACCTAGTACGTCAACAAGGCCTGCAAGATCAGGAGTACCAAGTGGAAATAGTATGGAATGTAGAAATTTTCAAAGGGGTCCTGTGCTCAATCATCAAAAGTGGTCAATAGGAAATCAAAGAACACCATATAGGCATCCAGCTCAGCAACTGCATAGAGTACCATAACAAACTTGTCAATCACAACAACATCGTCCTATGCGACAGCACCAAGTCACACCACCTCAGCACTGATCCCAACAGTCTGGCTCTTTTCATCAAAGTTCCAACCCAACTCCCAGTTCAACCGATAGTAGGAGCCAAGCTCCTAAGAGGGGGTGTTGGACTTGTGGATGTCCTCACTACGAGAGGGATTTCCCTCAAAAGATAGGTAATACCAACTCAACTCAAAAAGCAGATACGGTGGGGGATCTGGGGAAATCTGATCACATCCATGCAATGACGAACAATTGCCAGGTCGAACACCAATCCACCATGTTGAAAAACTCAAGTAATATTGATGTTATGAGTTTTATCATTTTAATAGATCCGCGAGCTACTGATTCTTTTATTTCTCTAAATGCATTATCAAGGATTAAACATAAAGCAATTACACAACATGATTTTAGACATGTATAAATGGCATGTGGTATGAAAAGAAATGTAGGAAGGATCGTAAAGGATTATGCGGTGGACCTGGGTGTATGTAAGACCAAGATATCCTTATACTCTACAATCTTAGGATTCTATGACGTAGTTATAGGAATGGATTGGTTGGAACGACATGAAGCACTCCTAGACTGCAAATAAAAGGTACCACATTTCACAGACGATGACAACCAAAGAAAATCCTTGATGGAAAAGAACTGAGGGGTTTCCTTGTGGCTCATCTCCTCCATGCAACTAATGAAATTTAGGCAAAAGGGATGTCAAATTTTCACGGTGGTAGCTCTAAATGATAAGGGTGATTTTGAAAACCTTGATCAACATCCAATTCTTGTTTAATTTAAGGATGTATTCCTCGAAGAACTACCTGGGCTAGCCCCAAAAAGGGAAATTGATTTCACCATCAACCTTACACCATGCACTGAGCCTACTGCAAAGGCACCCTATCGTATGTTAGCTCCTGAGCTAAAGGAATTGCAAATCGAATTAAAGGAATTGTTGGATTTGGGGTTCATATGACCTAACATATCTTTGTGGGGAGTCCCCTTGTGATTTACATTAAGAAGAAGGATGGGTCTTGGCGATTAGGCGTTGACTACTGCTAGTTGAACAAAGTGACGATAAAAAGTCAATACCCTCCACCAAGTATAGATGACTTGTTTGATTAAATTAGGGGGGCAAATGTGTTTTCAAAAATAGACCTAAGGTCAGGATATCATCAATTGAGAATAAAGGAAGAAGATATCTCGAAGACAGCCTTTAAGACAAGATTTGGGCATTATGAATTTGTAGTGTTACCCTTTGGATTGACAAATTCCCCGTGTGTTTTCATGACTTTGATTAATGGAATATTTTGGGATTACTTAGACAAGTTTGTACAAGTCTTTATCGATGAAATTTTGATATACTCAAAGACCACATAAGAGCATGACACACACTTGAGGATAGTTCTACAATGTCTTAGATAAAACAAATTGTACGAGAAGTTGTGAAAGTGTTCCTTTCACCAAACCAAAAGTCACTATCTTGGGCACATTATCTCCAAGGATGGTATCGCAGTAGACCCGACAAAGATTGAGGCCATCATGGAATGGCCAACAGTAACCAATGTTCATGAAATACGAAGTTTCATGGGAATGACAGGGTATTATTGTATATTTGTCAAAGGGTTTTCAAATATAGAAAGCCCCATTAATGAGCTCAAAAGAAAGAACAAGAAATTCATTTCGACTAGAAAATGTGGAGAGGCATTCCAAAGGTTAAAGGTGTGTTATTAATAATTGTGTCAATTTTGAAGTTTCCAGATATGGAACAATAACTTTTAGTTTGCACCGATGCCTTCAAGGGAGGGTTGGGTTGTGTATTGATGCAAGAAAGAAGAGTAATAGCTTATGTATCAAGGAAATTTAAAGCCCATGAAGAGAACTACGCATCCCATGATCTAGAAATGGCAGCATTATTTATGCACTAAAGATTTGGAGACACTACCTCTAGGAAGGAAGTTTGAATCTAGGACTGACCATTGTGGGCTACAACACATATTAACTCAAGACCACTTAAATGTAAGACAGAGACAATGGTCTAAGCTAATCAGTGAATATGATGTTGATATTACTTATATAAAAGGAATGGTAAATAGGATGGTTGATACTTTAAGTAGGAGGCCTCAAATATTTCAGTGATTCCCTTAAAGACAAATTTGAGGGAAAAATCAATTGACTTACAATTTAAGAACACGTGGTACCGAGAGGTTAGCAAGAGTTGGAGGAAGGAAGAAATGATGATCCCAAAATATGAATAATACTCCCTTGATAGTGATGGGCTACTATGATTTTGGGTGAGGAAATATGTTCCACCAAATGAAGATATACGTCATTTAATATTGAATGAAGAGCATCGCGCAGTATACATGGCACACCGAGGTGTTAAGAAGATGAGTTCAGACCTAAAACCACTCTTCTTTTGGAAAGGGATGAAAAAGGACAATGTAAACTTGGTAGTAATATGCTTAGAGTGTCAACTAGTAAAAATTGAACGAAAAAATCCAGCACAGTTATTGCAACCCAATGAGATACCATAATCGAAATGGGAAGCTATACCAATGGACTTCATTATGGGACTACCAAAGACCTCAAGAAGACATGATGCCTTATTTGTAGTGGTGGACACACTTACCAAGAGCACCCATTTTATATCAGTTAATACCACATATAAGGCACTAGAGAGCAAGAATTTTTATTGATGAGATTGTGAGATTACATGGAGTGCCTAGGAAGATCATATCATATAGGGGAGAAATGTTTACAGGAAGGTTTTGGACCAGTATCCAAGAAGCGTTGGGAACCCAATTGAACTTCAGCACTGCTTATCACCCAGAGAAAGATGGTTAGACAGAGAGGACTAATCAAATCCTCAAGGACATGCTACAGATGTATGTGATGGACCAACAAAAGAGATGGGAGGAGATTTTACCCATTGTGGAATTTTCTTATAGTAACAATTATTAGATATCCATCAAGATGGAGCCATTTGAGTTCTTGTATGGAAGACCTTGCAGATTGCCTCTCAGTTGGGACCGACTAGAGGGCTAAGTATTAATAGCACTAGAAGTGGTGCAAGAGATGAAAGAACAAATGACTATGATTAGGGGAAGACTAAAAGAAGAACAAGATCGACAAAAAATCTATACTGACACTCATTGGATAGACCAAAGTTATGAAATGGGAGATAGGGTGTTCTTGAGAATAAGGCCCCAAAAGAGCTCTATAAGATTTGGAAAGGGAGAAAAATTGTCTCCATAGTTTGTGGGACCTTTTGAAATATTAGAAAGAAAAGGTCTAGTGGCATATAGGCTTGCCTTACCTCCATCTCTATCACACATGCATGATGTGTTTCATGATTCTCTTTTGCATCATTATATTTCAAATCCTTCGTAGGTTATTGACTTAGGTCATTTGTAGGTTTCGGACGAGGGCACGGTGATGGCCGAACCAGTTCGCATACTTGAAGAATGAACTTTATAGCTTAGACGATGGGTTAGTGGACCAAATTAAGGTGAAGTGGGACAATTATAGTCCCAGTTTAGCCACTTGGGAGAATGTCGAGCAGATGCGTCATCGTTTTCCTTACCTATTCCAAGGACTTCAAGATGAAGTCTATTACTAATAGGGGGTGTATGTAGTGCCCCGCTCTAGTTGACTGAAAGTGATATGACATTAACATTTATTTAGCCCTAAGGCCCACACTTTATTATTTGAGGACCTTAGGTTAAGGATCTAGACACATGACTCTATTATTAGTGGATGTGACAGTTATGTATGTTATCTATTGATATTATGATGATGATAACATTAATGGTTATGTATGTTTTTTATTGATATTATGATGATTGTAGCATTAATGGTTATGCATGTTCTCTATTAATATTATGATGATTGTAACATTAATGGTTATGTTTGGTCTCTATTGATATTATGTTGATGATAGTAGTAAAGGATAAGTATCCTCTCTATTGATATCATGATGATGATAACTTTGATGGATAGGTATGTTTTCTATTGATGTTACAATTATGATAGCTTTGATGGATATGTATGTTTTGATTGATGTTATGATGATGATAGCCATGATGGATGTGTCCCTTATGTTAGCTACTTACATTAGTTCTGGTTCACAATGAATAATGATGTGAATGACTAGGTCATGTTGATGATGTTATTATGACAATGACTAACATTGAGAAACTTTGTTACTTACGATTATTGAGTATGACAAAAAACCACCAGAGGCACTCGCATATGATGATTTGACGACACCAGGTTTGATGGAAATTAATATTTTGTCTTTCAAATTCAAAGTCCATTTTGAAACTTGATATCTATATCTATTTATATATATATATATATATATTATTATATATATATATATGTATGTAGTATGTTATGTAGTATGTATGTATGTATGTATGGTATGTATGGTATGTATATATAGATAGATAGAATAGATAGATATAGATAGATTTAGATAAGACTATAGATATAGATATAGATATAGATTCTAAAGATATGTTAGTGGTTGTAGGCACAGGTTAGTTGCTTGGACAAATGACTCACATATGGGTGAAGGGGTTGTACAATTAGATGGAACTACATGGGACGGGTGGGACAATGTCCTTGATATCAGCCGCTAGCACTCTTGCCTTGTCTTGGGCTGGAAAGGTTGAAACACCTTCACCTTGAAGATCACGATGCCATTAGGGAAAGTACCAAATTTGGGTCTCTCATGAGGATTTTACTTGGGGGCGCACATCAAGGCAAATTCCTTGATCGCCCGCACCATTAGTATCAGTATAGCAAACAACATAAGAGATGATAGTTGTATCTATCATTGCACCTAGACTTTCCCCTCGTAGCCACTGGATGCATGAAGGGTAAGTGGTGTGGTACCCTTGGAACGTTAAGTGAAGTTATTGAAGGGAATGACCAACTTGGAACCCTTGGCATCACAAATAAACTATTAGGTGTGGCACCCTTGGAGCTTCGAAGGGAAGTTCTTAAAGGGCACAACCAACTTGACACCCTTGGCATCATTAAAATGAACTAATAAATATAATCAAGATATGAAAATCCTACAAATTCACATCAAGTGGTAAATGAAATTAGAACTGAGGCAATTAAATCAAGAATAAAACTTGGGGTAAGGGGAGAATAGGAAGAAA